>CAUYSK010004482.1:0-33910 GCA_963575035.1 Avahi laniger | reverse complement strand
GTGCTTGCAATACTTCACTTAAAAGGATGATCTCGGGCCTGGCGCGGTGGCTCACGCCTGTAATCCTAGCTCTCTGGGAGGCTGAGGCGGGCGGATTGTTTGAGCTCAGGAGTTCGAGATCAGCCTGAGCAAAAGCGAGACCCCGTCTCTACTAAAAATAGAAAGAAATTAATTGGACAACTAAAAATATATAGGAAAAAAACTAGCCAGGCATGGTGGCGCATGCCTGTAGTCCCAGCTACTCGGGAGGCTGAGGCAGGAGGATCGCTTGAGCCCAGGAGTTTGAGGTTGCTCTGAGCTAAGATGACGCCATGGCACTCTAGCCCGGGCAACACACTGAGCCTCGGTCTCAAAAAAAAAAAAAAAAAAAAAAAAATTGTATATTTATTTTTATTTTAAGGAGGAAATATGGGCAGAGCGTACCTATGTGAAGGAATTTCATAAGAAATATAATTTTCATTTATTATTTATTTCACAAATCAGAATTGATCAAAGGAACTGGGGTTTTTGATATAGTTGGTTTTGAATTGGAAAAAAAATGATCATTTCACACATAATAAATCATTAACATATAAATGAAAAAACTAAACAAAATAAAAAACCCTCTAAAGACAAATGCCCTGTCATCTTGTGTGGTCTACAACAAGACAGGTGCCCAGGGAATTGTTCTTTTAGGTTAATGATTTTTTCTAGGATGTCAATCAAATGAGTTTCAAATAATAATATAAATACAGCAAACTTTTTTTGTGATAGTAGTTTGGATATGTGAATATAGATATTTCTTTCATGTTGTTTACCAATATGGAAGAAAACATGACAGAGTCCCCAACCTTGGAGAATATTTCTGATACATGCATGCATGTGTCTAAGCATGCATGTGTAACCACCTCACATGGGTCAAAGTTGAGTTGCATCTGGGATTTAAATCATTGTTTTGTAACCTGACAAGATGCTTTGACAGACTGTTAAGACTGGAGCTACTGTGAAAACTGTTCTCTCATTTACTTTCCATTGCTCAATTAGTTTAAGCTTTACCCAAAACAGGGATTCATCACCTCCAGAGACATGTCAGAGGATGTCAAAATATAGATTTGTTTTTTTTATCCTTTCCTTGTAAATGAGATTCAATTGTCAAAATGACAGAAGATTCAAGCTGGAAAGAAGCCCCCAATATAATGTCAGAACTTCATCACAGTAGGAGTTGCAACTGGCACATTAGTAAATTGTTCATTCATGTTGGACTTGACCTCAAGCCAACCATGAGACTTCTGGACAGAAACTGAATTTTAGCCAATCAAATATATGGGATACGTGGATTATAAAAGGATATAATTTAAAAGGTATGAGATAGGTTCATTACATAAGCTATTGATTTGTCCTCTTTTGAACTTCAAAGAACTTCTCTAGTGTATAACTTTGTGACATGGAAGCCAATAAACACAAAAAAGAAGTGTTGTTTATGGTGACCTCATTGTTCTCAGTGTTCAGATAATGATCTGGTCCTGCAGAAAAGACTTTAATTTAGAAAATTGTGCCAGAAATATTTCTGATCCAGGTTTTCCTGTGGCATAAAAATAATTTTGTGCTTCAGTGTGCAGTAAAACAAGCTTCATTTAGTTTAGGGGGCTCTTTGTTCATTTTTGTTAACTCTGGAAGTAAGAGCCTTTGACTTTTATGCACCAAGTAAAATGTGTGTCCTGGACATTAGGGTTAACTCCTCAACATCCATGTCAGTTCACCCTGTTAGTCTCAGTTAGTCATTGGGATTTCAATCCCATTGCTAGCAACAGGTTTCGTTTTAGGCACGTGACTAAATTGTTGCTAGTGAAATACCAGTTTCAAGATGAAAGAATTCACACTCCTGAACAAACAAACAAACAAAAAAACAAAAGCTCAGGAACTCTTTCCTAGGTTCATTGACATTGGCATGTGTGGAAATGACACTGGGAACAAGTGCAGCTTCCTTGTCACCAGTGTAAGGAAGTAGCTGAAAGTCAGCATGGAAGAACCTAGAGACAGAAAGAACCTGGGTCCTCGTTACTATTGCTGAGCAGCTGCATCAATTAACCTTGAAACTCACCAACTCACTGTACTCAAGTCTTCTTTTTGCAAGAGAGAAAATATTTTCTTACTCTTTAATGCAGTTTAAGCTGTTTTTTTCTGTTACTTATGTCTAAGAATATGCTGAGATAGATCAGCTGAATGAACCCAGTATCTCACTAGTATGATTAGTATATGGGTACTCTAATATTTTAAGAGCAGTACCAAAGTATTAAAAAGAGTATCTGTAAATAGCTCTACAATGTCAACCATATGCATTTACTTAACGAATGTATCAGAAATATTTTCAACCAGTTCATCATCCCACTGGCCTTTGAGGATAGAGTAATTATTCTGGATCAACATAGATATCATGGCAATGTGCCAAAGTGGTTTGTCTCATACAGTTTGCACTGGGGTGGGTACTTCTGGATTTAGGGCAGTGATAAAAAGTACTTTATAAATTATTACTATTATTGCTATTTTCTATTGTAGCCCAGGGCTTATCAATTGGTTTCTATCTAAAGCTTCGCTATTCTAAGATGTGTTCTGCCCTAGGCTACGTAATAGATGTGATCCTGCAGTTTTATTTTCTTATTCTGAGTATGCTATGTCTCCTCTGTCTATATCTGTGTTCTATTTGGCAGCTGCATTTTCTACATGAGACCAGAAGGGTCAATGGATATTGGGATATTACATTTTACATGTATTTTGGTAAACAAACTTATTTCCTGCTTGAAAAAAGAACTAAGAATGAATGCCACTTTGAACAAAACTTGAAGGGCATAATGCTTCCTGTCCTAGCTTGAGTTTCCCCAGTGGCAGAGCCACAGACAAGGGCTTGCCTGCAGGTGGTTTATTTGTGCAGCAATCCCGAGGAGCAGAAGTAGGAAACTGTGTGAAATAGAGGAAGGAAAAGCAATAAAGAGGTAGACAATCAAGTAATCAAGTTGCTACCACTATGAGTGACTGGGACATGATGTTGTTGAGATTTTCTGACACAGAAAGTAGACTTTAGAATTGACTGCCTAAGGAACATAGGGAGGAGTATTTATCCAATAGCTCTTATACCCAAGAATCACTCATGTGTAGCTCTCATTTTTTCAGGTTGCATATAGGTGAGTGCCACTGGGGTTCACAGAGCTGTCTCATGAAGTAGCCTCACAGAAGCCCAGAGAAGGAAGCAAGAGACACAGGAGGCAGCAGAGGGGAGATGCTGGCAGCATACTCATGCGTGAGTTTGGCTACTCCAACAATGATTAAAATAAAAGGTGGATTGAGAGGTGACCAATACACTTTCCTTATTATATGATTAACTAATCTGCTTTTCCTCTGTAAGTAAGAGATAAAATATTCCTGTTTCATAATTCCGTGACTAGTATTTTATAGATAACACTGATTCTGGAAAGCAGATAGCTAAAAGGAGGACCCTGAGAAAAACTGAAGAAATAAACATAATGGATCTGAAGGCAACAATAGTAAATCACACGTACACATAAAACATTGGCAAAAATATATGAAAGTAGGAGGACACAGAAGAATATTTCTGTGTATGCAATTTCTGGAGTATGCAAAAGCAATGGAGAGGATTTGGATCCAAGTAAGTAAGACAGTCTTCATTATTGCGTGGCCTGCTAATGAAAGAGATTGGAGATTCTGTGGAGACATGATTGTGCACTATGTGTGAGAGCGTATCATAGTTGTGGTTGATGCTTGGTTAATAACATTACATAAGGAGATTGGTGCGATTATAAGAACTTAAAGAGAAATGCTTCTGATTAGAAATAAATGCATTGTTTTTCCTGTGTGGCTTCAACACAGAATGGGAACAGGCACACAAAAGCAGTCTACATATAGAAGAGCCTGAAGGAAACAAGTATGGTTAACTTGATGATAATTTCTGCCAGAATTTTAGAATTTAATTAATTGTATGTGTATGTATGTGCATATATATTAGTTTTTTTGTGTCTATATGTATTTACCATTAATGATACCTAAAGTTACATCAAACTAACTGAAATTCATAATTTATCAGAGATTCTAGTCTGAAATTGATTGACAAATCAATTGTGAACAAAGTACATTCCATAGAATACTAGTCTTATAACAGATCTAGTATATCCTTGTTTAAAAAATGAGTTCTGGGAAAAGACAAGGATGCTCACTGTCGCCACTTCTATTGAACATGTTACTGGAAGTCCTAGCCAGAGCAACCATGCAAGAGAAAAAAATAAAGGGCATCTAAATTGGAAAAGAAGAAATCAAATTATCTCTGTTTGCTGATTATATGATCTTATACCTAGAAAACCCTAAAGACTCCTTGAAAATAATCCTAGATTTGATAAATGAATTCAATAAATCCTCAGGTTATAAAATCAATGTACAAAATCAAGAGCATTTCTATATACCGACAATGAGACTGAGCTGAGAACAAATTCAAGAACTCAATTCAATTTACAATAGCTGCAAAAACAAACAAACAAAAAAACAAAAAAACAAGTAAGAATATATTGAACCAAAGAAGTAAAAGATCCTTGCAAGGAAAATTTTAAACCATGATGAAAGAAATAGTAGATGACATAAACAAATGGAAAAACATTCCATGCTCATGGACTGGAAGAATCAGTATTGTCAAAATGATCATACTGCCCAATCTACAGATTCAGTATAATTCCTATTGAAATGCCAACTTCATTTTCCACAGTCTTAGAAAAAACAGAACTAAAATACATATGGAACAAAAAAAGAGTCCTATTAGCCAAAGCAATCCTATGCAAAAGAACAAACTGGAGGCATCACATTACCTGACTTTGAATTATACTGCAAGACTGTGGTAAGCAAAACAGCATGATATTGGCATAAAAGTAGACACACAGATCAATGGAAAAGAATAGAGAACCAACAAATAAAAGCATGTACCTATAACCAACTGATCTTTGACAAAACATGAGAAAGTACACCATATTCAATAAAAGATCCTGGGAAGATTGGATGGACATATCATATGCAGAATAATGAAACTGCATCCCTGTCTCTCACCATATATAAAAATAAACTCAAAATGGATTAAAGACTTAAATGCAAGACCTGAATCCATAAAAATTCTAAAAACCAAACCTGGGAAAAACTCTTCTTGACATTGATCTAGGCAAAGAATTTATGACTAAGACCCCGAAAGCAAATGCAACAAAAACAAAAATAAACAAATGAGACTTAAACTAAAAAGCTTTCGCAAGCAAAAGAAATAATCAAAACTAAATAGACAGCCTATAGAATAGGAGACAATATTTGAAAACTATGCATCCAAGAAAGGACAGATATCCAAAATCTACAAGGAAGTCAAACAAGGAAGTCAACAAGGAAAAAAAAAAATTAAAGAAGTGGGCAAATGAAATAAACAGGTGTTTTTCAAAAGAAGATATACAAATGGCCAAAAAACATGTGAAGTGATATTCAATATCAATAATCATAAGGGAAATGTGCATTAAAACCACAATGAGACACCATCTTACTTCAATCAGTATGGACATCTGATTATTAAAAAGTCAAAAAACAATAGATGTTGGCACAGATGCAGTGAAAATGGAACACTTACACACAATTGGTGAGAATGTAAATCGACACAGCCTCCACAGAAATCAGTATGCAGATCTCTCAAAGAACTAAAAGTAGATATACTATTTGATCCTGTAATCTCACTACTAGGTATCTACACAAAGGAATAGAAATCACTATATCAAAAAGATACCTGCACTTGCATGTTTATTGCAGCATGGTTCACAATCACAAAGATATGAAATCAACACAATCGCCCATCAACCAATGAGTGAATAAGGAAATTATGATATGTATGTATATACACCATGGAATCCTACTCAGCCATGAAAAAAGAATGAAATCGTGTCTTTTGCAGCAACTTGGATCAAACTGGAGACCATTATCCTAAATGAAGTAAGTCAGGAGCAAAAAACCAAATTACTCCATGTCTTCACTTATAAGTAGGAGATAAACTAAGCCTATACATGGTCATACAGGGTATTATAATGGACATTGGAGACTCAAAGCGGGGGAAGTAAAAGGGTGGTAAGGGATAAAAAATTACCTATTGGGTACAACGTACACTCTTTAGGTAATGGGTACAAAAGCCCACACTTCACCAATATGCAATATATCCATATAACTGAACTCCACTTATACCCCCTAAGTCTATTGAAAAAGAAAGGATTTTCTGACCAAGTATATCAAAGCAAATGCACTGCCATTCAGAGTCACAATAAGGTGCTAACATTGTAAAAGCTTTCAAATATATTGAAAGAAAAAGATTAAGTAAATTTATATAATATAATATTACCCGACTTTATTTTCAAGTGTAGAAAATTTTGGAAATGCTTCAGGTAGACAGAATGTTTCAGATTTCAGCAAGCTTTTTGACAAAGTCACTGTATTCTTGTAAATATGAGGCTGATATGTGGGTTGGGCTCTATCAAATTTAGGTCAGTTTGTGGCTGGTAGTATTATTCTTCTCAGAGGGTATTGACTAATGAATGGGTCATTGCCAACCCAAAAGAAAATTCCCTGATGGTCTGCCAAAGAGCTCTGTCCTTGGCAATACCATGCTTAATTTGTTTATAAATACCTCAGATAAAGATCTGAAAAGCATACTTTTCAAAATGTTAAAGGGAAGGAAGGGAGGAAGAGTTAGTACTCAGCCATACTCTGAGGCTGTGCAGTCTTGTGGAAGAAAGTGTTTTTTGAGTCAGATAGAACTGAGTTCAGTTTCTAGCTTTGTTATTTATTCTTTGTGCCGTCATTGTCAAATTATCTAATCTTATATGAGTAACTGTTTTCTAACAAGTGAAATAGAGGTAATTATCTTAAAAATAGTAAATGAAATGTTAAAAGTGAAGTAATTTACTCACTTGCTGGTATCTAGGCAATGCTGTGCTAGAAATAAGAGTCAATTTAGTTCCTTGAGATGTGTTATTAGATTGTCAATTTATGATCTTTCTGCCTTTTTGATGCAGGCATTTAAGGCCATGAAATTTTCTCTTAGGACTGCTTTTGTTGAATTCCATAGATTTTCATAGCTTGTGCCCACTTTGTCATTCAGTTTGAGGAATGTCTTAATTTCCATCTTAATTTCCTTATTGACTCAATAATTATTCAGCAGCAGGTTGTGTAATTTCCATAAATTTGTGTGGAATTAAGTGTTTCTCCTGGAGTTTATTTCTAGTTTTATTCCACTGTGGTCTGAGAAGATATATGGTATGATTTCTACCTTTTTGAATTTGTTGAGACATGTTTTGTGGCCTAAGATATGATCAGTCTTGGAGAATGTTCCATGTGCTGATGAGTAGAATGTATCTACAGTAGTTTTGGGGTAAAATGTACTATAAATGTCTGTTAGGCCCAATTGTTCTAGAGTCCCATTTAAGTCCAGTGTTTGTCTATTTTTTTCCTGCTTGGATTATCTGTCCAGTTCCATCAGTGAGGTGTTGAAGTCCCCAGCAATTACAATGCTGCTGTTTATCTCTTTGCTTACATCTAGTAGAGTTTGCTTTATGAATCTGGGTGTTCCTGTGTTAGGTAGATAAATATTAATATTTAGGATTATTATGTCTTCTTGTTGAATTGTTCCTTTGCCATTTTATAATGACCATCTTTGTCCTTTTTTACTATTGTTGATTTAAAGTCAGTTTTATTTGATATGAGAATGACTATAACTGCTTTCTTTTGGTTTTCATTTGCATGAAATATTTTTTTCTTTCCCTGCACTTTGAATCTGTATGAGTCCTTGTGGGTTAGAAGAGTTTCCTGAAGATAGCAGATATTTGGGTTGTATTTTTTCATCCATTCAGCCAGCGTATGTCTCTTTAGTGGGGCATTCAAACTGTACATGTTGATTGGCAGAATTGATATGTGGGATGCTGTCTGTTCATCCCGTTGGGTAGTACCTTATTCTTAGTTTTACCTCATGTGCTATTGTTTTACATGGGCTCTGAGCTTTAGCTTTTGGATGGTTTTACACTGGTGGGTGTCTACTGTGCTGATCCATGTATAATGTGGTTCTGAGTATTTCCTGCAGGACAGGTGTGGTCTTGATATCAAGACTGAAGATGGAGCCCCAATCCCTTTTGGTTTGAAAGATCACAGTTGAGAAGTCTGCAGTTAGCCTGACGGGTTTTCCTTTATAAGTTACCTGATGTTTTCACCTCACAGCTCACAGGAATTCCTCCTTCATGTTAACTTTGGCTAGTATGATGACTTGGAGTTTTGGTGACTGCCTCTTTCCAATGAATCTCCCAGGTGTTCATTGAGCTTCTTGTACCTGGATGTCTAAAGAACCAACATTGTTAAAATGTCCATACTTCCCCAAGTGATTGACAGACTCAGTGTAATCCCTATCAAAATACTAACATGATATTTCACAGATAGAGAAAAAATAATTCTATGTTTCCTTTGGAAACAGAAAAGAGCCCGAATAGCCAAAGCAATTTTAAGCAAAAAGAAAAACACCTGGAGGCATCACATTACCAGACTTATAACCATACAACAAGGTTATAGTAACCAAAATATCATGGTATTGGCACAAAAATAGAGATATAGAACAGAATGGAACAGAACAAAGAACTCAAATATAGGACAATGCACATATTGTCTTATGTGATCTTTGACAAAGTAGATAACAACATACAGTGGGGAAAAGAAACCCTATTCAATAAATGCCGCTGGGAGAATTGGATAGCCACATGCAGAAGAATGACACAGGATCAAGATCTCTCACCACTCACAAAAATTGTATTCATAGGTTTACTTAATTGTATTCATATAGGTTTTGCATGTTTTTATTAGTTATTTCTAGTTATTTTTCTGTTCAAATTATAAATGGAATTTTTCCATTATATCCTATTTATTGCTAGAATATTTTAAAAAGATATTTATTGCTAATTTTTTTGTGTGATCACTTTTTAAATTATTAGTAGTACTAATAATATTTTAGTCGAATCTCTTAAGGTTTTAAAATAACTATATTGTCATTAAACAGTTATTTTTTGTTCTCATAACTGTTTCTTATTGTCTGAACAGAAATTTCATTTATAATATTTACAAAGCTTGTAAAGGTATTCATGTATCTGATATTACTGCTGATTTCAGTGAAAATGTCTCTGAAGTTTTCCTAAATACAATGACTGCTTTTAGTTCAAAATATAAAACTGTGATTAGAAAGATGCTTTTTTAACATGTTTGCTTATTTTCAAGCAAAAATAACATATAGTTTAAGTACAATAAAATACCTATATCTTCAAAATTCAATTATATAAGTTTTCAAAATTATATGTACCTGTTTATCTAGAACCCCTCAAAAGAATACAGATATTCCTCTCTTTCAGAAAATTTCCTTGTGCCACTGTCTAATAAATCTCTTTCATTCTACAGAGCAATCACTTTCTGATTTCTGTGACCATAACTTTGTTGTGCCTATGCTTGTAATTCATCTGATTTGAACCATATCATATACTTTGTATATGTGTATCTGGCTTCCTTCACTCATCATTATATTTTTGAGATTTGTTCATTTGTTTTTGCATATGTCAGCAGCTTGTTCTTTTTTAATCACTGAATAGTATTCCATTGTATGGCTATGTCATAATCTATTAATCCTTTCTCTCAGTGATGGATAGCTGACATATTTCTAATTTCTGGTCATTTTGCAATTTTAGATCAAGCTACTGTGAACTTTCTTGTACAATTCTTTTTTTTTTTTGTAGATATGTGTTTTCATTTCTCTTGGGTAAGTATAAAATTGCTAAGAATGGAATTGTAGGGTACATTTAACTTTAAAAGAAACTGCCAAATATTAATAGTTCTATTATACAAAATGAGAGCAATATGTGATATTTCCAATTGTTCCACATCCTCACCTATATTTATGCTTTCGGTATTGACTTATATCTCATAGACTAATGCTGTTGAGAAAATTTTGTGTTCAATGGACATTCATTAAGCTGCTTTTTCTAGTGTGTCTTTACAAAGCTTTTGCTCATATTTTATTGTTGTTCATTTTTTAAAATATTGAGTAGAAAAATGTCTTTATGTTTTCAAGATACAAGTCTTTTATCAGATATGGGTTTAATGGATATTTTCTCTCAATCTGTGGCTTGCCTATTCATTTTCCTAATAATATCTTTTAATTAGTAATTATTTTTAATTTTATAAGTCTAATTTATCATTTTTTTCTCTTATGGTTAATGTTTTTTTGTGGCCTATGCAGGACATTTGTGCCTATACCAAAATAGTAAAGATATTTTATTTTCTTCAGAAGCTTTATGGTTCTTGCCTTATAAGTTGGTTTCTCATCTTTTTGTTTTCAAATCAAAATTAAAATGGGAGTTGAATTTTCTTCAAACATTTTCTAAATCTATTCAGATAAACAAAAAGTAATAAATTATTTTTAGAAGAGAGCTCTTGTTCCAAGTTTTTAAAAATCTTTTAAAAAAAATATTTTTAAATATTATGGGTACATAACAGTTGTATGTATTTATAGGGTATATGTGATGCTTTGATACAGGCATACAATGTATATTAATCAGACCAGGGTAATTGGGGTATCTGTCACTTCAAGAATATCATTTCTTTGTGTTAGAAACATAACAATTCCACTGTTTTAGTTATTTTAAAGTATACCATAATTTACTGTTGCCTGTAGCCACTTTCTTGTGCTATCAAATATTATTCATTCTATCTAACTATTGAACTATATTTTTGCATCCATTAATCATCCCCACTTTATTTCCCCCTCTACACTAACCTTCCCAGCCTGTGGTAACCATCATTCTACGCACTGTCCTCATGAAGACCACTTCTTTTAATATTTATCTCTCATATGTGAGTGAAAGCCTGTGAGATTGGTCTTCCAGTGCTTGGCTTATTTCATATAATATTCTCCAGTTTCATCCATGTTGTTGCAAATGAAAGGATTCCATTTTTTATGACTATATAATATTCCATTGTACATTTGTACCACATTTTCTTCATCCATTTACTCATTGATGGACACCTACGCTGATTTCAAATCTTGGCAATTGTTTATAGTGTTACAATAAACAGGGGAGTGTGGTTTTTTTCTTTTTTTGATATACTGATTTTCTTTCTTTTGTACATATACCTGAGAGTAGGATTGCTGGGTCATATGTTTTTATTTTTATGAAATCCCCCCCATACTATTCTCCATAGTGGTTGTACTAATTTACATTCCCACCAACAGGGTATGAGGGTTCCCTTTCTCCACATCCTCAACAGCATTCGTTATTATCTATCTTTTTGATAAATGCTGTTTTAGCTGGGGATATATCATTGTAATTTTGATTTACATTTCTCTGATGATGAATTAGTTTGAACATTTTTTTATATACCTGTTGGCCATTGCTTGTCTTCTTTAGAGAAAATGTCTACTCAGATCTTTTGCCCATTTTTAAAATCAGATTATTTAATTATGTCCTATTGAGTTGTTGGAGCTTCCTATATACTTTAATTATTAATCTCTCATCAGATGGGTGGTTTGCAAATATCTTCTCCCATCCTGTGGGTTGTCTCTTAGCTTTGTTGATGCTTTCATTGCTATGCAGAAGCTTTTTAGCTTGATGTGATCATATTTGTTCCATTTTGCTTAGGTTGCTTGTGCTTTAGGGGTATATTCAAGAAATCATTGCCCAGACCAATGTCCTGAAGTGTTCCTCCTGTATTTTTTTTAGGAATTTCATAGTTTCAGGTCTTAGATTTAATCAATTTTTATTTGCTTTTTATATATTGTGAGAAATAAGGGGTCTAGTTTTATTCTTCTGCATATAGATATGCAGTTTTCCCACCATTTATTGAAGATATTGTCCTTTCCCCATCTGTCCTTTCCCCTTTTGAATGTTATATTTTGTGTGCACTAAAGATCTTTTAAAACCATCTTTTCATGTCCTGTAATTTGTTTTAATTTATGTTTTATTCAAATAAATCCTTTAAATGTATATTTTAACATGAGTAGATTTTCCGTGATTTTTATCCAAGTTCACCTGTTTCTTATTAGAATCTTCTTTGTCATATGATAAACTGGAGATCTTAATAGTAAATTCAATTTTGGGACAAGTTTCTGTCATCTAGCTATAGTGGATCTTTTGGGATAGTTTCCTACTCTACATACACTATGAAAGAAACTAATCATTGGGTAATCTAAAATATTATATAGCTCTTTAGTCAGTATATTAAAGCATTGATTGTTGGTATTTGAAATACCTAATATGAATACCTACTATGTTTTTGGCATAGTGGTGTATTTTGTTTTTTATTTTTTGTTTTTTTGAGACAGAGTCTTGCTCTGTTGCTTGGGCTAGGGTGCCATGGAGTCAGCCTAGCTCACAGCAATCTTAAACTCCTGGGCTCAAGCAGTCCTCTGGCCTCAGCCTCTCAAGAGATGGGACTACAGGCACACACCAGCATGCCTGGCTAATTCTTTTCTTCTATTTTTAGTTGCCCAGCTAATTTTTTCTATTTTTAGTAGAGATGGGGTCTTGCTCTTGCTCAGGTTGGTCTCAAACTCCTGACCTCAAGTGATCCTCCCACCTCAGCCTCCCAGAGTACTAGGATTACAGATGTGAGCCACCGTGCCTGACCTGGCATAGTGTTAAGGACTGACATAGAGCAGTGGGAATCCTACCTTTATGGGGCTTATATTTTAGTGTAAGATAAACATTAAATAATCAATTGTTATTTATTTAACTACACTTGGAAACGTTGATATGAAGGCCATGTATACGATGCTAAAGTGAGCTTTTTACAGTGGGACCTGACCTGCTCAAAAAAGATCAGGGAAGACTTTTTCAAAAATGTGTTCTTTTTAAAGTGAGTTCTGAAGTATGGGTAGGAGTTAGCTGAGAGAAGGGAGAGTGCAAGGGAGAGCCTTTGAGGAGGAAAGAACAAAGCAGAACAACTCTTCAAACTTTAACCCTTTTAATCCTCATATCCTTGGATTCTGAAATCTGCCTCCATCTAAACAGTTTCTTGATGTATTATAGAATAGTTTAGTCTCAAAATGGGTGTTTGGAAATATTTTTAAGAGTGTATGTATCAGACACTGTTAGTGCTGAGCCTGTATCCCACTTTGTACTCATTGTTTCTTGGCAAGGGATTCTTTTTGTTAATTTTAAAATATTTAATTGACAAACACAAATCATATATATTCAAAGTGTACAACATGATTTGATATTCATACATTGTGTAATGATAACCACAATCAAATGAACACATCCATCCCCACACATAGTTACCATTTTTGTATGTGAATGTGTGTGTGGGTGCGTGTGCGTATGTGTGTGTGTGGTGAGAACACTCAAGGTCTACCATCTTATCAAATTTCAAGTAAACATTAATAAAGTATTATTAACTACAGTCACCATGCTGTACATTAGATCTTCAGAACTTATTCATCTTACAACTAAAAGTTTGTACCCTTCGACAGATCTCCATTTTCCCCAACCTCCAGCCCCTGACAATCACTGTTTTACTCTTTGCTTCTATGAATTTAACTTTTTTAGACTCCACAATAAGTGAGATCATGTAGTATTTCTCTTTTTGTGTTTGGCTTATTTCACTTACATAATGTCCTCCAGGTTCATCTTTTTTGTCACAAATGACAGTATTTTCTTCTTTTTTGTAGTACAATAATATTGCATTTTCATATTATAAGTAAATATATTAATAAACATATTAGTATATAAAATATGCAACATATGAATATATTATATAAAATATAAAAGGTATTTTAATATATAAATATATAACATATTATATGCACTACATTTTCGTTAACCATTCATTCATTCATGAACACTTACTTAGGTTGTTTCTGTATCATGGCTATTGTGAATAAAACTTCAGTGAACGTGAGGGTGCAGGTATGTCTTCGAAATTCTGATTTTATTTCCTTTGGAGATATACTCAAAAGTGTGATTTCTGGATTGTACTAATATATTAGTTCTAATTTTAATATTTTGAGGATGCCTCATACTATTTTTCATAATAACTAAGACTTTTGTTCAGCAAAGGAAACAACAAAATGAAATGGCAGCCTATGGAGTGGGAGGAAATATTTATGAAAAACATATCTGATAAAGGGTTAGTTTCCAAAATATATAAGAAAATCACACAATTCAATAAGAAGAATGAAAATAACCCAATTAAAAATGGACAGTTGACCTGAATAGACATTTTTCCAAAGAAGACATAAAAATAGCCAACAGATACATGAAAAGGTATTCAACATCACTAATTACCAAGGAAATGTAAAAGAAAATCACTGTGAGATATCACCTCATTAGAATGGCTATTATCATAAGTATAAGCAATACCAAGTGTTGGACAGGATGTGAAGAAAAAGGAAACCTCGTACGCTGTTGGTGGGGGTGGATTGGTACAGTCAAGAGATTCTTATTTAGAGCACCTACACCTCTTTGCCTCTGAGCCTCTTTCGGTGGATGGAACATGTTCAGCAAAGGCAGCTGGAAGTGCCAGAAATTAACACCCTCAGGAATACTTTTCATCCAGTGAATTCCAATGACATGAGATAAATGACATAACTTCCTTGTCTCTTAGCTGGGGAATCTCTTACGGGCATTTTAAACTCTACCCTAGTGTAACCCAGTGGGATTGAGCTATAGTTTTCTTCATAACACAAACTTTTTTGATTTTATTACTTTCTTGTCTCTTTTCCCTACTCCACTTCCGGTGTTTATTAAAATTATTTCCCCAAGAGATTACCTCATTCATATCTTTTTCTGGGGAAACCCAAAGAAAGCCAGTTATAACTGGAGGATGTCTCTGGCAGCAGATCCTAAGACTAGGATTCTCGAATTAGATCACTTACCTCCTTGAGAAGCTCAAGTTTTTTAATTTTGATGAAGTCCTAATTATTGAGTTTTTTAAGATTGGTGGTTTTGGGGATTTGTCCAAGAAATTTTTGTCTATCTGCATCAGAATTTCAAAAATATTTTCCTATGTTATTTTCTAAGAGCTTTATATGTTTTGGGTTTTATCTTTAATCTGCAGTCTACCTTAAGTTAATTTTTGTATATGATGTGAGGTATGATTGTAGTACTGCTTGTTGAAATGACTTCCCTTACTCTTTATATTGCTTTTTTTTGTTTATCAAAAATCATTTGACCATATTTGGTTGAGTTCATTTCTGGACTCTCTCTTAAGCTCTATTGCTGCATTTGTTTATATTTACACTAATATTAATAGTATGCTCGTTAAAACTTAAATGTTATAGTGAGTTACTTAACACTTAAAACTTAAGCATTACAGTAAAACTTTGAGTCATTTAAAATTGTATTTATTTTCAAGAAAGTTTTGACAATTTTAAGTTCTTTATCTTTTTTTTTTTCGAAGATGGGCTCCATGGTTGCTTTTTTTTTTTTTTTAATTTCAGCATAATATGGGGGTACAGATGTTTAGGTTATGTGTGTTGCCCTTGCCCCCCCTCCCCCCTCAGTCCAGGTTTCAAATATGTCCATCTTATTGCGTGGTGCGCATCGCACTCTTTGTGTATGCATATACCCATTTCTTCCTCCCTCCTCCCCCTCCCCCCCTACCCAACATCCAATAGATGCTATTCTTATATATGCACTTATGTGTTGATCAATTAATACCAATTTGACAGTGAGTACATGTGGTGCTTGTTTTTTGATTCTTGGGATACCTTGTTTAGTAGAATGTGTTCCAGCCCTTTCCAGGAGTATATAAGAGGTGCTATGTCACCATTGTTTCTTAAAGCTGAATAGTATTCCATGGCATACATATACCACAGTTTATTAATCCACTCATGTATTGATGGACACTTGGGTTGTTTCCACATCTTTGCAATTGTGAATTGTGCTGCTATGAACATTCGAGTGCAGGTGTCTTTTTCATAGAGCGACTTTTGCTCTTTTGGGTTGATGCCCAGTAACGGGATTGCTGGGTCAAATGGTAGTTCTACTTGTATCTCATTGAGGTATGTCCATATTGCTTTCCACAGAGGTTGCACTAATCTGCAGTCCCACCAGCAGACACACACCGCTTTAAATGCAGGGATCTTGAGTCCTTTTCATTATGCTAGAAATTGAATCTTCTAATGTTGGAGTTTCTGAAGCAGAAAGATCTGTATTAACTTACTGTGAAGGATTTCAGGAAAACATTTGTTGAAATAGTTTTACATGAGACTCAATTCTTAAGTTTAGTATTAATTTAAGGGAAATTATTTAATTTCTGAATCAATTGCCAGGCTTGCTGATCTTCTTGATAAAATTCATATTGTAACATCAAAGAATGCTTTAAAGGTACTACCTTTCATTGTACTTCTAGAATATATTAAAGAATTTTTTTTTTGGGGGGTTTGATACCAAGAGTGTGATATTCTGGAAGCCCAGTGAAGAGAATGTTTTAAGGAGGGAGAAATCAGTATGTCAAATGCTGCCGATGGATAAAAAAGGATCAATAATTTAGTATTGGATTTAGCAACAATTCATTGCTTATCTTTATAAGAACAATTTTGGTGATGTGGTGAGAACAAAAGACAGATTTGCAGCAATAAATATAGGGGATACTTCTGAGGATTTTGCTATCAAAAAAGCAGAGAAATAGAAAGGAGGGAGCTGGGTTAGGAATTTTAAAATTGTTTTGCTTTTGTTTTTAAGATGGAAGAAAAATGTTTGAGTGCTGATAGAAATGAAATAGTAGAGAAGAATTGATGATGTAGGTAGGGGAGAGAGTTTATAATTGTTGGAGTGATGGAGAGGGGATGGGATCTAGTAGTGTACAAATAGAGGGTTTGGCTTTATTAGGTAACAGCATAGATCACTTATTGATCATAGCAACAGGAGTATAGATAATCGTCTTTACTATTTTTGGTGTATAGATCTGGTGACATGTAAAAGATCTCTTGACTGTTTCTAGTTTCTCAGTCAAATAGGAAACATAGTCTTTGTGGTCGGTTGATTTGTGTCTTCCCAAAAGATACATTGAAGTACTAACCTCTAGTACCTGTGGATGTGATCTTATTTGGTAATAGGGTCTTTGCAGATGTAATCAGTTAAGATGAGGTAATACTTGATTAGGGTAGGCTCTAAATCCAATGACTTATAAGAAGAGAGAAATTTTGACCAAGACACAGACACACAGAAAGAAAGTCGTGAAGATGGAGGCAGAGGTTAGAGTGGTGAAGCTACAGGCCAACGAATGCCAAGGTTTGTGGGTAACCACGAGTAGCTAGGAAGAGGCAGGGAGGATTCTTCTCTAGAGCCTTCAGAGGGAACACAGCTCTGTCAACACCTTGATTTGTGACTTCACCGGTTTGTAATACTTTGTTATAACAGCCCTAGGAAACTATTTAATGGACAGAGCATTTCTTATAGATTCATGGCTTTTTACTAATTTTGATTTTAGTTTTCTCACCTTTTGCAATTCCAAGCACATAACTTCTTCCAGGTAAGTTTGCAGTATATTTTATGCTGACTATAAAGTATCAGTGGCATATTGGCAGTCAAGCTCCTAATATGGGTATGTAGGCAGGCCGTAGGTTGACAAACAGAGACCCCTCTGCCCCATCCATTGTAGAAGGTAGGGAGGAATTACCTTGGACTGATTTAGGGGCTATTACCACTGTGTCCAGTTGTTCTTCCTTTATTTCTTCATACTTTTTTAATAGCTTCAGGTTACATGGGGACACTGCATTGTTTCTCTCTTTGATAGCACTGTTGTGTTTTAGGTAAACTTGGCTAATCTGGAAACACATTCCCAGAATTTTCTTATCTGTATTGTTCTGGTTAGTGCTGGCCAGAAGAGACATTTTGCACAAAATTTGTAAGGAAGGAGTGAAGTGTCAGGCATTTTTTTTGACTCTCCGAGGGTCAGTGCTAAGTACCAGGTATGGTAGCAGCTCTCACACCTTGTAACTGATTTGTTAGCTCACCTTGTAAGTGTGAGAAAGTATGTGGACCTGCAGTACCTCTAGCTCCTGCCAAATCTACCCCTTTTAGCTTCTCTGAGTACTTGCCCCGCATGTGCAACTTCCTAGTGAGTGATGCAGACTCCTCCCTTAGGTCACTATTGACATCAGGGTTGCAGCTGTTGAGAGACAGATACGAGTTCCCGTTTGTCATTGCTAGTTCCTGTTGTCCTCACAGGTTCTAGTTTGTTCTTGTCGATTTCAGTTGTCTTTAGCAGTTCCATCTTATCCTTGCAGGTTCTAATTTGTCCTTGTTCTTCTCCCTTATCCAATTCCCTTTCTGATTGCTGATACAGCTGACCTGTGGTGACTTCAGGCTCCAGAATATATGCAGAGGCAATAGCCTACACCTGCTCTGGAGTTCTGACAATTATGGAAGGTCTAACCCTGTAAAAAAATTCTTCTTTTTTTAATCACTCACAGTGGTTCTGCTTCTGTAATAGAACCCTAATTGATATACTTTACCTATTTCTAGAGTTCATAATATACTTTTATATTAGATCCCCTATTTAGAGAATTATTTCTACCAACTAATTGTATCTTCCAGAAATTTATCATGTTTCTTTTCTATTCTTGGCACCTTTTCCATTTTTTTTTCAGTGCTATCTGTTCTCATTTTCAGTATTTCATCTGGCTTATCAATAGCATTTTGAACCTTGATTATTATAATAATTTAGATTAAAAAATTATCATTGTGTTTGATTATTAGTTTTTAAAACATTTAAACAGATGTACCAATCTTAAAAACCATTGTAGTCTTTTCATGCTGAAGACACTCATTTAACAAAACAGTGAGCTAGAGATTGTAAAAAGAAGCCCAAAGAAGTTTTTACATTTAAATGGCCTAGAGTGAGATAGAAGTGTCATTTTAAATCAGCACTGTGATAAAGGTTTAGTGAGTGGTGTTTGACAACCAACAATCAGATGCATTTTCACATTATGCTGTAGATATATAATGTAATGTGATACAATCAATTATAAAGTAGTATCTAAAACTTATCCTTTTTGGAAACTTTTTAAGTTTGAACACCTGTTTCAATGACGTGATTTTTCATTTGAATTGACTTCAGTATCTTTTTGTTTTTACTGTGATTATTTATTTACTATCAAAGATAGTATATGTTTACTTTTTTTATTGTCTAATATTTTTTAAAAGGCATAAATTATAACTTATTTTAAATAGGCATTGTTTTTGCTCTTCTCATTTTTTTTTTAATTTCAGAATTTTATGGGGGTACAAATCTTTTGGTTACATGCATTGCTTCTCTACAGCTGAGTCAAAGTTATGTGTGTCTATCACCCAGATAGTGTGCATTGTATCCACTAGGTGTGAATTTACCCATCCCCTACTCCCCCTCCCACCTGCTTGATTTCTGTTGAATTTTTACTACCATATGTGCACATGAGTGTTGATAATTTAGTTCCAATTTAGTAGTGAGTACATGTGTTTGCTTTTCCATTCTTGCAATACTTCACTAAAAGAATGGTCTCCAATTCCATTTAAGTTATTACAAAAGGTATTATTAATTCACCTTTTTTTTATGTCTGAGTAATACTTCATGGTATACATACACCACATTTTATAAATCCACTCATGTATTGATGGGCATTTTGGTTGCTTCCATATCTTTGCAGTTGTGAATTGTGCTGCTATAAACATTCTAGTGCAAGTGTCTTTTTTATAAAATGTTTTTTTTTTTCCTTTGGGTAAATACTCAGTAGTGGGATTGCTGGATTAAATGATAGGTCTACTTTTAGTTCTTTCAGGTATCTCTGTACTACTTTCCATAGAAGTTGTATTTAGTTTGCAGTCCCACTAACAGTGTGTAAATGTTCCTGTCTCTCCGCATCCATGCCGGCATCTGTCGTTTTGGAACTTTTTGATAAAAGCCATTCTCACTGGAGTTAGGTGATATCTCATTGTGGCTTTGATTGGCATTTCCCTGATGATTAGAGATGATGAACATTTTTTCATATTTATTGGCCATTAGTCTATCTTCTTTTAAAAAGCTTCTGTTCATGTCTTCTGCTCACTTTTTAATGGGATTGTTTGATATTTTCTTGCTGGTTTATTTGAGTTCTTTGTAGATTGTGGTTATTATCCCTTTATTGGTTGTATAGCATGCAAATATTTTCTCCCATTCTGTAAGTTGTCTATTCGCTCTACTCATTGTTTCCTTGGCTGTGCAGAAGCTTTTTAATTTGATCAGGTCCAATTTATTTATTTTTGTTGTTCCCATGATTGCCTTTGTGATCTTCTTCATAAATTCTTTGCTTAGGCTAATATCTGTAATATTTTTTCCCAAACTCTTCTTCTAGAATTCTTATAGTTTCTTGCCTTATGTTTATATCTGTTATTCATCATTAATTAATTTTTGTGAGTAGTGAGAGGTGCAGATCCTGTTTCAGTCTTCTACATGTGGCTATCTGATTTTCCCAGCACCATTTATTGAATAGGACTTCTTTTCCCCAATGTATGTTTCTGTCTGCTTTGTCAAAGATCAGATGGCAATATAAGGATGGTTTTATATCTGGATTCTCTGTTCTGATCATTGGTCTAGGTCTCTGTTCTTGTGCCAGTACCATACTGTTTTGGTTACTATAGCCGTGTAGTATAGCTTGAAGTCTGGTTAAGTGATACCTCTCAATTTTTTGTTTTTGTTTAAGATTGCTTTGGCTATTCAGGGTCTTTTCTGGTCCCACAGTCAACATCATACTGAATGGGAAAAAATTGAAAGCATTCCTCCTTAAACTTAGAACCAGACAAGGTTGCTCACTTTCACAACTTCTGTTCAACATTTGGTGCTAGAAGTCCTAGCCAGTGCAATCAGACAAGAGAAGGAAATCAAGGCTATCCAAATGGGGAAAGAAGAAGTCAAACTGTTGCTCTTTCCTGAGGATGTGATCTTATATCTAGAAAACCCCAAAGATTCCACCAACATACTTCTGGAACTAATAAATAAATTCAGCAAAATCTTAGCTTACAAAATCAATGTACAATCAAACAACCCCATCAATAAATGGGCAAAAGACATGAACAGAAACTTTTCAAAAGAAGACAGACTAATGGCCAGCAAGCATATTAAAAAGTGCTTAACATCTCTAATTATTAGGGAAAGCAAATCAAAACTACAGTGAGATATCACCTAACTCCAGTGAGAATGGCCTCTATCAAAAAGTACCAAAATAACAGATGCTGGTGTAGATGTGGAGAGACTGGAACACTCACACACTGCTGGTGGGACTGCAAATTAGTGCAATCCCTGTGGAAAGTAATTTAGAGATACCTCAAAGAACTAGAAATAGAAATACCATTTGATCCAGCAATCCCACTACTAGGCATCTATCCAAAGGAAAAAAAGACATTCTGTAATAAAGACATCTGCACTTGAATGATTATAGCACCACAGTTCACAATCACAAAGATCTGGAAGCAACCCACATGCCCATAAATACATGAATGGATTAATAAAATGTGGTATATATATACCATGGAATATTACTGAATTACAAAAAATAATGATGAACTAGCACCTCTCATATTATCCTGGATAGAGATTGAGCCCATCCTTTGAGGTAAGCTATCACAAGGATGGAAAAACATGTACCACATGTATTCACCATCAAATTGGTACTAACTCATCGACACTAAGGTGTTCACATGGTACTAATGGGTGCCGGTCACTTGTGGGGGATGAGAGTTTGAGGGGGTTAACCCACAAATAATGTAAGCAGATTACATTGTATGGGGGAAGGACATGCTTGTAGCCCTGGCTTGGGTGAGGCAATATGCATTACATGTAACCAAAATGTTTGTTACCCCATAATATCCTGAATTAAAAAAAAAAATCAGTGTACACATATCAGTAGCATTCCTATACACCAACAACAGTCAAGCTGAGAATCAAAGATGCAGTACCCTTCACGATAGCAACAAAGAAAATAAAATACCTAGGAATATATTTAACCAAGGCAGTGAAAGACCTGTACATGGAAAACTGTGAAACACTGAGGAAGGAAATCACAGAGGATGTAAACAAATGGAAAAACATATCATGTTTATGGATTGGCAGAGTCAATCAACATTGTTAAAATGTCTACACTACCCAAAGTGATTTACAGACTTAATGCAATCTCCATTAAAATACCAATGTCATATTTTTCAGATCTATTTTTGCTTTTTTAGAGTGCATTGGATTTGTTGGAAATAGGCAGAATTGTTTGTACATACAAATTAATTAATGTCACTTTTGGCCCCAAATGAAATTTTATTATAATGCTTTATTTTCTTCTGAGGCACTTAGAGAATGTAATAAATAATTGTGTAATAATTGTGTAATAAATAATTGTTGACTGCCTTAATTTCAAATTGAGGGTTCCAAAAATATTATTAAATTTAATTTAAAATACTATTAAATATTGGTAAAATAACTTTCTAACTTTTTAGCATGTAAGCTATCATTGATTGCTTGTTTTAAAAGCACTTTTATTTCCATATATCTATGTCTCTTGAAATATTAGCATAGTAAATTATTTCAGATATGTCACTTGTGTAATAAATTCTAAGACATTGACGCAGTAGGAATTATTCTCTTTTATATATATATATATATCTTTTAGTATTTATATATATATTTTTTAGAATTTTAAAGTAGAGAGTTACCAGTACATATTCAATTTATGAAATCTGGAAAATGCAGAAACCTAGGAAGAAAAAATAATCCTTTATAGTTCTACCCCACAGAGCCAACCACATGTTAATGTATATGTGTACTTTTTCAATCTTTTTCATGTATATGTTTTTTCATTCAAGGTTTTTAACCCATAAACTTTATATTGTTACATAGGTCCCTTAAAAGGTTTGTTTTGAAAAGCTACCTAAAATTTTCTTTGATTGAATTTCCCATACTTTTCTCATTTTTCTGTTTATGATTATTTCTGAATTTAAAAGGTAACTTTTATAATGTATTATAACGGGGAAAATGTATCAAGAATCAAACTTAAATGAATAATAGATCTCAGTAAACTGAGAAAGTAAGATAATTGGCTGCTGAGGAATGGAAAATACTTGTTAGAGCTCTAACATGAAAAGCTGTAATGCTTATTTGTTCTAAATTCTCACAGTGTAGTCTTCCTCTATTCTTCAAATAGTGAATATTCTGAAAAATGGGAATCAGAGTTCAGTAGTTCTCCTTTCGTTGCTCCCCCATGATTATAGAACTAATTAAGAAATTTATGAATTTTATCCATAAATACTGATCTTCTTTCTTTCTCTCTCTCTCTCTCTCTTTCTTTCTTTCTCTTTCTTTCCTCTCTGCTTCCTTCCTTCTTCCTCTCCTCTCCTCTCCTCTCCTCTCCTCTCCTCTCTCTCTTTCCTCTCTCTTTCCTTTTCTTTCTCTTTCTCTCTCCCCCTCCCCACCCTTTCTCTTTCTCTCTTTCTCTCTTTCTTTCTTGAGACAGAGTCTCGCTCTGTTGCCCAGGCTGGAGTGCAGTGGTATTATCTTAATTCACTGCAGCCTCAAACTCCTGACCTGAAGTGATCCTCCCACTTCGACCTCACAAAGCACTGGGACTGCCAGCATGAGCCACCAAGCCTGGCCCATAAATAATGATTGTATTTTTGACATATAATGGGAAGAAAGCTTGTCAACTTTTCTGATTAAAAGTTTTTTTCTTGCAGTAGTCAGTAAAAAGAGTGTATTTTGTGACAGTCTCAGTTAGAACTAGATGATTCATTAACATAAGAACAGACACCTATCCAAAGAACTGTAGTTTTCAAGTGGGTTTTCTGTGGTCTCTTTAATTTACTATATGTTTCTTATAGGCTGATAGCTTCCTTTTGTTTCTTTTAAGTGTAAACTCATATGTTTATTGTTTCAGCTTCATAAAACATATTACACCCATGAGATATGCTTCCAGGGTTTAATTTTAAATAAGAAGCACCATGTGCTATATTTGAATGTATTTCAGAGGTATAGTGTATCATTTAGTAACACACCCCAGTAAAAGAAAGACTACTAGTTTTAAATCAGATAGACTGAGATTTTGACTATGTATATTTGTCTCCTTCCAAGTTAGAAAATTTTCAGTTGATCTTCCAGAATAAGCCATTTGCTTCTCAAATGTGGATTAAAATTCTCATTAGGAGACAGAGATACTATATAAAAATGCTGAATCTTTTGAAAATGAATACTTGAATGTTGAGTTTTAACAATTTTCAGGAGTGATTATCAAATTCTATTTTAGAATTTTCTGCAATTTGGGATTAACCAAAAAGTACAAAGTGGCCAGTTCAGTTTTAACAAAACCAAAACAAAATGGTGGGTATCTGAAAACAAACAAGAAGCAGATTATTATTGTTAAAACTTGACAACTGAATTTGTCCATTTTAGTTTCTGTAAAAAAGTATTCTTTGGTTTAAAACTGGACATCAAAATTGTCTGGTATAATTTTGTTTCCTTCCTTATTCCAACTTCTTCCCCACCACTGCCATTTATATCCATAAAGTTATAATTTGATATGCTAATGTATTGAGACTATGAACTGAATTCTTTGCAATGGAGATGTTTCAAACCAAGAATGTTTTCTAGGATTGAAATTAAGTTCCCTCTTTCTTTAGGATCTTTTCTTTTTTAAGCACTAAAGTTTACTGATCCTTATTCTATGTTTTGATAAAAATTGATGAAAATTGATTATATTTTATATTTAGTCTTAGGTTGAGGAATGGATTTTTTCTCTTTCAAAAGAGGTTTACTGTTAGGAAATTATCTTTACTTGTGCCTTTTCCTTTAATAGATACAGTATTCTTTTTTGAGGAAGCATTTTTCTTGAACAGTTGTCTTATTTATTTCTCTGCTTATTAACATATTAGGCTAGCACCATCTTCTGAGAGTTTGTTACATTACAGTAACAATCTAAGGGATATCTTATAATTGAGAAAATGATTTCAGTTTGGGAATTTAAAAGTTTTTAAAAATTAGTTTGATTAAAATGCATTTTGATGATTATAAATACATAACATATGTTGGAATTTTACTTTGTTCTTATGTATGCTAAGCATTCGTACATATTATTTCCCTTTTATATTTTAAAGTATTCATTCATTTATTCATTCGTGAGTGCCTTTTATATGCCAAACACTATGATAGGATAGTACGATAGTGTTGTCTTAGAGTGATATACTTAGTATATAGGAGCATTTTATAGGAAATAGTGATCAAGGAAGGTTTTAAAGCAGAAGGAATACTTAAACCAGAAACTTAAGGGATATGTGGAAATATGTCATAAAGAGAAGGGTGAGAAAGGACAGTCCAGAAAGAAGTAAAAGAATGAATAGAACTATAGAAGTTAGGAGATAGTCGGTAATATAAGGAGAATTTACAACATTTTGCCACAGCTGGAGCAGAAGGTACAAGGCAGAAAGAGTTGAGAAACAGAAAAAATTATTTAAGTAGTTTGGATTTCATCATAAGCTCTATAGAAAGCCAGTGAAGGTTTCTAGGCAAAGGGGTGATTTCAGCAGTTAGAGCAAAAGTCAGCAAAGTATGGCCCACGACCTGTTTTTCTATGGCCCACTATCTGAGAATGATTTTTACATTTTTAAATGGTTGGGGAAAAAGATCAAAGTCAGTGTAATAATTAATGAAACCTGAAAATAATTTGAAAATCAAAATTTTATGCCCATAAATAGTTTTACTGGAACAGAGTCAACATTTATCTGTTTACATCTTTTCTATGGCTGCTTTTTAGCAGAGTCAAGTAGTTGCTTCAAAGAATGTATGACCCACAGAGCCCAAAATAATTTTCTATCTGGCTCTTTACAGAAAAAAAAAATTCTGATATCTGGCTTAAATATACCAGTTAAAATATAGAAATAGTATAAATCTCCATATTGGATAGAAAAGTAAGACCCAACTACTATATGCTGTTTATAAAAAAACCCACTGTAAATATAATGATACAATAGTTTAAAAGATATAATAGGTAACAGTAAAAAGATGGGAAAAGATATATTTTGGAAACACTAATCAAAAGAAAGTTGAAGTAGTTATATTAACACCAGAAACAAGGAATATAGTAGAGATAAAGGACATTACAAAATGATCAAAAGATCAACTCACAAAAAAAGCATAATAATTCTAAATGTATATAAAGCTACTGACAGAACTTCAAAATACGTAAAGTAAAAACTGATAAAACAGAAAGGAGAAATAGACAAATCCATCATTATTGCAGCTGAAATTTCAATACTCCTTTCAATAACAGAAGATGTAGACAGATAATCAGTAGGGATATAGAAGCTGTGAATATTATCAACCACCTGGATCTAACTGACATTTATAGAACATTCCATCTGATAACAGGAGAATATGTGTTGCTTTCAAGTGTAGATGGAACATTTGTCATGATAGACCATATTTTGGCCTATAAAAAGAACATTAACAAATTCAAAAAAATTTATTATATTTTCTGACAATAATGAAATTAAACTGGAAATCAGTAACAGAAAATTATAGAACAACTCACTTCTAAATAGCCTATGGTTCGTAGAGGAAATCACGAAAAACTTTAAAAAGTTTTGAATTGACCAAAAATGAAAACACTACACCACATGTCAAAATTTATGGCATGTAGTTAAAGCGTTGTTTAGAGAAGTATGTTTAACATTATTAAATACTTATATTTGAATAGAAAAAACTTTTCAAAATCAGTGACCTAGGTTTGCACTTAAGAAAAATGAAAGCCAAATTAAACCCAAAGCAAGCAGAAGAAAGGAAAAAGTAACAGAATAAAGAAATCAATGAAATCAAAAGCTTGTCCTTTGAAAAGATCAATAAAATTAATAAACCTCTAGCCAAACTGACCATGAAAAAAAGAGAAAAGATACAAATTACAATATCAGGAATGAAAGTGGGGAAATCACTACAAATCCTTCAGGCAATAAAAAGAGTGTAAGGAATACTATGAAAAATTTTACTTTCACTGATTGACAATTTAGATTAGGTGAACAAATTATTTTAAAGACACAAACTGACAAAGTTCACTCAAAAAGAAATAGGTAATCTGAATACTGTTATATTTATGCAAAAATTTGAATTCATAATTTAAGATGTTCCCACAAAGAAAATTACAGGGTTTATTGGTGAATTCTATCAAACATATATGAAATAAATAATACTCAAACTCTTTCTGAAAACAGATGTTTTACTGGTAAATTCTACCAAATATGTATACGATAATACTATTTATATGCAAATTCTCCCAGAAAACCAAAGATGATAGAGCACTTCCCAACTCATTTTATGATACTATTGTGATAATTAATCTGATACTAAAATCAGATAAAGATACTATAAGAAAACTACAGACCAACCTCCCTCATGAATATAGATGCAAAGATACCTTTATAAAATACTAACAAATTGAATTCAGCAATATTTAAAAAGGGTACTATATCACGACCAAGTGGGATTTGTCCTGGCAATGCAGGGCTAGTATAATACTTGAAGTCATTTAATGTAATTTATCATATCAATAGGCTAAATAAGAAAAAAACATGCTGATTAAGTAGATACATAAAAAGCATTTAATAAAATTCAACATCCATGATTAAAAAAAAAAAAAAACGCTCAGCAAACCAGGAATGAGAAGAAACTTCTTCAACTTGACAAATGGCATTTGTGAAAACCTATAGTTAATGTCATACTTAATGGTGAAAGAGTGAATGAGCTTTTCACCTAAGATGAGGTATAAGGCAAGGAAATCCACTTTCACCACTCATATTCAACACTATTCTTAAGGTCCTGGTATTACAAAACAGCAAGAAAAAGATATATAAGACATGCAGATTGAAAAGGAAGAAATAAAACTACAAGATTCTCAGGTGGTATGATTAGGCTACATATAGATATTATACAATTTTAATATGAGGCATAAAAGCAAAAATAAGATGTAAGTGAAAGATAGCAAATACCTTATTCAAGGATACAAAGACTTAATATAAAGATGTCAGTTTTCCTCAAACTGATTTATCCATTCAGCAGAATGTCAATCAAAAGCCTAAATGGTATTTGTGTGTGTGATGTTTAAGCAAACTGGATCCAAAATGTATGTGGAAGAATAGAGGATGAAGACTAGTCAGTATTTTCCTGAAATATTAATACAAGTAAGGAGCATTTGACATGCCAATTATCAAGACTTTTTAGCAATAGCTTGTTATAAAGACAATATAGAATTCATCCAAGGAAACAGAATTGAGACACTGGAAACAAATCCTCATGTTGGATATTATAGTGGAGGTGGCATCAAAAAGTCTTTGAGAAAGAAGAAAGAAAAGAATGTTTAATAAGTAGTCAGTTGTTTATTTTTATGGAGAAAAATAAGATGGGTATTACATCATACATGAAAATCAGTTCCAAATAGATTAAAGGTCGCAATGTTAATGGCACAACTTTTTAGAAGAAAAAAATATCTTTCCTCTGTTGGGATGTGAAAGCATTTCTTAAACAAGATGCAGTTGCTAAATTTAGATATTGAATATTATCAACGACAGAAGATAAACACATTCGATTCTGTGAAATGACACAGTAGAAAATTCACAAAGACAAACTGCAAACTGGGAGAAGGTATGTATAACACAAATAACTGACAAATGATAACCATATACTTTTACAAATCAGAGAAAGACAACTCATTAAAAAAAGGACATAAAGTGTAAATACGAATTTAACAGAAGAAGAAAGACAAATGCCAAAGACATGAAAAAAATAAGTGAGATCTCATCATGATTCAAAGAAATATAAAATAAGACCAGAATGAGACACTGAAACTTACTAGATTGGCACCAGTCTAGAAGCCTAAGAATAACAAGTGATACTAATGTGAATCTGCAGGAACTCATATTCACTGCTAGATAGATTATAAATTGGTATAACTACTTTGAAAACAATTTGACATTCTGTAAAGTTGAACATTCGTAGGCTATGATTCAGCAGTTCTACTCCGCTATGTATTTTAGAGAGCCAGCTATACATGTTGTTAGGTGACATGTGCCAAGAAATTCATGGCTTCCTTGTTGTTAGTACCTAACAGTTGGAAACAATTTAAGTGTTCATCAATTGGAGAAGAGATGTATAGATTGCATTAGATTCATACAAAGGTGTGTTATATGGCAATGACAATGAATGAACTGTACTTCATTGGGATGACATGGATGAAACAATATTGCTTGAAAAACACCAGACCCAGAAGACTACACATATGAAGAAAAAGCAGTGTGGTAGTTAAGAATGCAGACTCTGGAGCTAGAGTGCCTGGAGGTTAAGTTGTGACTCCACCACTTATTAGATGTGTAACCTTACATAAGTCATTTATCCTCAGTTTTCTCATATGTCAAATGATGGTTGTCATGAGGATTAAATGACTTAATACATGTAAAGTTCCTATGTGTGATGCTATACAACTGTTATTACTCCAAATTCTTTTATTTTGGGGGCAGTTTTCTGTTTACTCTTTAGTTTTTGGTGTTATTTTAAATTATGTTCTATCACTTTTCCCCTCCCAATAGATCTAATATATGGTCATTGTTGGTAATTGGAAAATAGAAAACTTTTTAAAAAAGAATTAAACAACCATAATATAATTGCCCAATCGAGACAGTTCTTACTGTGGCTTCTGTTCTTTGCAGGATGCCAGAGTATACTAGTGTCTAGGCAAGACAATACACTTCTTTTTTTTCATGTAAGTCTATGTATGAATGGTGTAAGAGAATTCAGGCCTTATTATATCTACCTATTATATAGAACTTTGCAAATAAACCTAAATAGTACCATGCCACTATGAAATTGTCTAATAAGAATTCCTATGGGAAATGCATAAAATTTGAACTAAATAAATAAAGGCAATTTATTAATTTTCCAGTTCCTTTAGACATTTGGTATGTGAGCAAATGCTAATCTTCATGATTGATTTATGCACACATGGTATACAAAGCCACAAAAGTTGTAGTCAGCCACAAATATAGAAAGATTTACTTACTAGATAGTGCTGCGCCCTTATTTAGTCTTATTATTTGATTTTAACTTGAGGTGAGAGGAGAAGTAGTTATGCATTATCCATTACTAGAAGAGATTTAGGTATTCTAATTAGTGAAATTGAGGAAATATGAATTCTTATGTACTCCTTTCTCTGTTCTCTTGATATTGGCTGCTGTTGGTATTGTTTTGGTGACTCTACAGAGTTAAGAATATTCATTATTATTCTCTCAGAATCTTTATAAGTTGGTTTGTGGATACTTATGTGACTGTACAGTATAAATACAATGCAGATTGATTATAGAAATCTTGCAACAATATGCAAAATCTATTAAAGTGTTGGAGAATTGTTAGACGCAAAGAAATTAACAAATGAGAATCTGGCAGATGATTGAAGAGAAAATTCACAAGGTTCATGACATACATAGGTAGGTCAAAAGAGTACAATATGATGATTATGGATTAGTAGAGGTTCTTGGGAAAAATGAAAACCATGAATATTTTTGCAACAATGACCTTATGATTATATGAAAAATTAGATTTGAAGAGAAGAATGTGATATTGTTATTATAATTTTAGTAGGACTTTTTAATATAATGAGATATACATGCAGAAAAGCATGCAAAATATGTACATAGTTTAAAGAATAACTATTTCCAGGTCAGGAAATAGAGTATTGCCAACATCCCAGAGGCCTACCAGGTGCCTTTATCCATCTCCTTTCTACCCTCAAAAGTAACTATTATCCTTTGCCCTGATTTTGCCCTTGCTTGTCTTTTTAGTTTCATCATCTGTGTTATGTGTCACCGAATAATACTTAGTTTTGCCATTTTAAAATTTCACATAAATATAATCATTTATGTGTATTCCTTTGTGTCTTGCATATCTCACTACATTTGTGAAATTCATTCTTATTGTAGTGTGACAGTCTAGTTCTGCAGTCCCCAACTCCCAGGCCGCGACCCGGTACCAGTCCCCGGTCCTTGGCCTGTTAGGAAACAGGTTGCACATCGCCTTCTGAGCTCCGCACTCCCACTACCACCCCCCAAGACAACTCCCACACCCACCAGTCCATGGAAAAATTGTCTTGTATAAAACCAGTACCTGGTGCCAAAAAGGTTGGGGAATGCTGCTCCAGTTCATTGATTTTCAGTCCTGTATAGTATTCCTGTAAAGTGAGGAAATAAATATTATTTTAGGCAAACTGACAATTTGTATTTATTTTAAGAGACAAAAAATATTTTTCTTCACTCAACAAATACTTTGTGAGTGGCTATTATGGTGCTTTTTTTTTTTGTTTCTCTTTATTTTTAGTTGGATGTAACAATAGAACCAAGTAAGCATAGCTTAAACAGTAATGAACTTGTTAATATTATCTCAGAGTATTTGACTTCATAAAATTTTAATTTTCATGTTTCAAAAGCCCCATGAAACATTTAAAAGGAGAATCTTAACTTGAGGGGAATGTTTGGAACAAATATGGCAAGTGTCCTTATTATAGAAAGTATTTATACAAATTGATTACATAAACAATTAAAACTCAGTAGAAAATGGGAATAGGAAGGAGGAGACATTTCACAAAGAAATATAAAAGCTAGTATACAGAAAAAATGTTAAATTGCTTTGAGATCTTTGTATTAAAAATTAATTTCTTTGATGACATATTTTTTTTTTTGTCTTTATCTGTTTGTAGAACCCAGTGATTTTCAGGCAGTTATATTTGTAAGAAGGTTAGTTTAAGAATCTACAAAGTCAAAGTCAAGTTCTGGTAATTTTTTAATTTCTTGCATTAGCAATTCTTTTAATATGGCCTGATCTACTATGTCATCATATTATAGAAAGACAGCGTTAGAAGAGTGTACATGACACGGTAAAATTAAACACATGCTCACAATCAAATTAATGTATTTCATCTGTCTTCAACTAATAACAATCTGTCATGTTATCTATCTGAGTAGGGGCATAAACAGTTTATTTTGTGTTTGGAGTAACTTCCTGGAGGTAGTTAATGTGACAAGTAGTTTGTTTGAATTGAGTATAACCAGATCAACACTCTAGATGTTTCCTTGATAACCTAAAAATTACTGTGAAAATCTGTACAAGTGCTATATTTATATTTTGCTTTTACTTCTTTTAAGTTAGACAGTGACATTTTTCACACTCATTTCACCAAGAATATTGTGTTCCTGCCATTGTATATGGACTGAGGAGCAAAAGTAGTTTATACTTTTAATGCTTTCTTTCCATTGACAGGGAGTAGACATTAATAATATAATTAATTAACATAATATAATACTTTCCCCTTTTAAAAATATGAACTAATATTCTAGTTTGAATGAAAAAAGTCATATTTATTATAGAATATGTTCTTCACAGCATGTTGAAAAATAAATATTTGGGAAAATAGAAATATTATAAAGCCTCGGGCCAAATAATATAGATACTATTGTTAAGTGTTTCAGAATTTTAAAATTTTACTTAACTTAAAACTTTACATCATTTAGTTTAATCAGTAGCTCTGATTATAATACATTTGATGTATCTAGGTTTTTTAAAAGCTATTACATTTAATACTGCATCTTTAGAGACTGTTCTGTCCATTGTTACCAGTAATCATATAGGTGGATGCAATGGAGATCCTGAATAAGGAAAGAATCCTGAATGCCAGTAAACAAATAGGACTTAAGAAGAGAAGTTGTTATATACTCAGCTGTTAGCATTAGTGTATGTGTTTTAGAAGTCAAAATATATACATAATTTTAAGTACATGTAAATCAAATTTAATAATTGTTAAGGGAATTTTACTTGTCATGTTTGGGCTAATCATGATGGATCATTTCTAAACATTATGTAATTTCACAACTTGTATGTACAGCTGCAAGTACTTTGTAAAAGACTTTATATAATCAAGTGCTAAGGCAAAGCATATCTTATATTCTTCCATAATGCTTATTGCCTCAGTTTTATGATTTATTATTAATTAATACTTTTAAAGTACTAACAAGTAAATCATCAGCTATATAATATTTCTCTTTTTAAAATAGTGATTATTTAACATTTATATATCTTTATTATTTTAATTAAAATTCTAAATAAAAGTCAGACTTAAAGTTATCATCCCTAAAGTTGATGCTCTTTCTTCTTTGGGAACATCTAACTGGATTTGAAGCAGATAGCGTGGTTCTAATTTTGGTGCTACCAATGACTAGATTTGGGACTTTGGTTAAGTCACTCTAAACGGTTTTTTTACATGTGAAATTAGAACAATGCTTATCTATTTGCCAAGCTTGTTATGAAGCCCCAAAGGGTTCTGAAAATTTTGAAAGAATTTGGGTTGTTTCAGAAATTTTCTAAAGTGGTTTTTCTGCTTCTGTTTTTACCCTTGGACATCCTTTCTCCTCAAAGCGGCCACAGTAATTTTTAAAATGCAAAGATTATATTGTGCCTTTGGTTACCACCTTCCAATGGTTTTCCATTGCTGTATTTGAGTAATATCCTCATTATACTACAGGCACTACTCTTGTTCATTATGCTTCTTTGTTTTCCTCAGTTGCACTCAATCTTTTTCCTCTTCCAGATTTTTGTTCTTGTCCCAGTGATTGAAACATTTTTTTTCTCCAAACTCCTATTAACTTGTTTGGCTTATTCTTTTTTTTTTTTTTTGGTATTTTTTTTTTTTTTATTATTATTCCAAGGTATTGTGAGGGTACAAACATTCTAGTTACACTTCATGTCTTTGCCTTCCCCAAATGCAGGTTAAAGGCGTGCCCTTCCCTCCCTTCAGTGCTCCCCGTGTCCCCTAGTTGTAGAT
>CAUYSK010004480.1:0-47856 GCA_963575035.1 Avahi laniger | reverse complement strand
TGTTTTCTTCCTTCAGTGTTCTCTTGGTCTTCTTTGACATGATGGGCTGTTAAGCAGACAGAATTAAAAAATACTGTCAAGCTGTGCAACTATTCACAAATTCCACTTCCAACAGAAACGCAGTGTACTCTTGTCAAAAGCTGATAACAGACTGAAGTACTGGACCCTCATAAACTCTTGCCAACCAGCCCTGTGTGGTAGTGGTGCCAGTTAGGCGGGGGAAGTTAGAACTAAATCATGAGCATAGTAGCCATTGATTTAGCCCTTATGGCTTACTAATGTTCTAAGTGTGCCAGTCAATCTGGGATGATTATTTCTTTGAATGTTATTTTATTCTTTGGAATTTTAAATACGTTCGTTTTAAAAATAAAATAAAAATATAAAAGACAAACAAAATGTATTAACAAAAATAAAAGGATTGGTTCTGTAAAATTTGGATTCAGTCAAAAGGCCACACTTAAGGACCTAGAAGGCCACATGTGGCCTTAAGCCCACAGGTTCCCCACCCCTGGTCTATACTCTTCAACAACACAATTCTACATTTAGATATGTAATGCATGTAATTCTTGCACATGTGTACAAGGAGCCCCATTACAAGATTTTCTTTGCCATAGTACTCTATTAAAAAGGTTTTAAAATACCTATTAATGGGAAAATGGACAAATAAATTGTGGTATAGCAATATGGATTATAGCAATTAAAACAAAATTACATGAATCAATATGGATAAATCTCAGAAACCTAAATACTAAATTTAAAAATTAATTTGCCTAGCGATACCTTTAATAAACTTACAAGACAAAGTCACATAATTGCCTCTTGATACACTTGTATTTAGTATTGATATAAAATATGGATGGAATGATAAATATCAAGGCCAAGATAGTAGCTACTGCTAGCAAGAAAGGAATGAATGAATCAGGGAAGTATGCATGAGAGCACCTCAGCACTATCTGTGATGTTTTAATCCATGCAAAAATTCTAAAGAAAATAAATCAAAATACAAAGATTTGATAAAGCATCTGAAGGCCAAATTAAGTGGGTATGGTAAACCATCAAAAGAAGAGATCACATAGGGACACAGAATGCAGATATAAGGTCTTCATATAAAAACCAGAAAATGTGAAATGGGAAGTGACGCCAGGAAAAAATCCCTGAGGCATGGAGAAAGTACTACCAGATCTTTATGTTCAGTGCATGTGACATCTGTCAGGTGAAGGCTCCCTTTGCCCTCACACTGACAGAGATAAGGTGCCAGAAGACCTTACATGAAGCCATGCCACATTGTCATTTTCCCAATTTTGGGGGGACTTTCAAGAGCAGAGCATATTTTGTTTTGACACCTGGGAATGCCTGGGAAAATGCTAGTATCAGACATTTACGACTGCTGTCTGCAAGCAACCCTTTGCCTGTGTAGGAGTGAAAAAGGGGTGATATTTTTACTCTTTATCACAAGGTCATACCAACACTCCTATAAGAAAAGACAGGTTAACAAGAGAAAAGCATAACAAGTTTATTTAATCACAGTTTTATGTGACATGGGAACCTTTGGAAGGAAGATTCAAAGATACAGGGAAAACAATCTACTTTTACGCTTAGGTTTGATAAAAATGGACAGCCATGTAGAAACACGATTGGACAAAAGGGTATGATCTAATGGGAATAGGCTGAGTGGGGAAACTCAGCAAGACCTGTCTTTTCAGATTCTTCTTGGCCTTTCTGTGTGAGACATTCCTTCCTCCAGGGTTTGAGGCAGAACACTTTCTGGAATGGGGGGTCTTATGATCTACTATCAAACAAGATAGGGAAGAGAATTTTTTAATAGTCAGCTCTCACATAGACATGCAGGGGAAGGTTAGAACAATATGTTTAGGTTTTGTGGTTGGTTTGCGGGGACAGAAGTTCCTGTTTCTATGAACCACCTTGAGGAAGAAGGATTCTAGTTTCTATGGCTTGCTTGGAGGGAGAATGAGGAGCCAGAGACAGCAGGGCAGGAGGACATCAGAGAGAAACTTTGCTTCTGAGGCCTTCACTGTGGGGTGTTGTTTTCTGAGCCCTAACACTTATGTGAAAAATGAAAAAGCCTCTCCTACATGACAACTAAGAAATTGGGAGGAACAAACGATTACTCACTCCATCACAACAACTCTGAGATAAGTAGGGAGGCCAACTGGCCATATGATCACTAGAGTTGTCCACTGCTATCTCAGATTATTTGAATTCAGACAGAAAGATAAGAAATTGCAGAAAACTTGTACCTAATTCATGAAGCTCATTGCCATACTCCTCTTTGCACCTATGAGACTTTGCATGGGACAAAATGCCTGCACGAACTGCTCTGACTCCTTGGGTATCGGCTTGAAGGCCTGAGTTATTTGCATAGTGTGGAAAGGCCTGGAAAATATTAGATTCAAACTATCTCTTCCTGCAGTGTACTTGGTGAAAGGCTTTCCCAGAGAGATTAATGAGGTTGGGGGATGAGTTAAGTCATTTATTTTTCTATTCTGTCATGAAAAGGTTCAAGGTTACTGCTTTCAATAAGCAGCCAATTGATCATGTGACCACTAAGCATTTCTGATTCTCTCTCGGTAGATCTGAATTTATTCATGAAGACAGAAAGCATCATAAAAAGGCTTGGATGAAGGATACATGAAATTCAATAGGCCTGATGCCTTCCTTAAAAGCCTTCCTCTGTGTCTAGCCTGCATGTGCGTACTGTAGGATAACCTGTAATACTATATGGAAAATATTGGCATTCACGAAGCAGCAGTCCATTTTGCCTCCTCAAAGGGGAGCCTTCAAGGCTGCAGTCATACACAAAGACTGGAAATACCAAGAAAATGTTAAGTGGAGAGTACCTTTGCTCTCACAATGCCTCCAACTCTATATCTAAACATCTCCAATTTTGTCTCAGTAAGTGTAATTTAAATTGGTTTTTCAGAAAATATTTGGAGGAATCCTGCAGAAATTTTGTTATTTTCAGTACATTTTCTACTCTTCTCAATATGTAACTCAGCTGCTGATGCAAAAGTCAAATATTCTTGAAGACCCAGCTTGTCTTCCTGATAAAAATTTCTTTTACATTTATTCTTCCTCATATAATCTCTATTTCACAAGCAGGCTGTGACATTCCAACTTCTTCCTTCAATGCCTTTTGAAACTGCCCTAAAAGAAAACATGTTTTGCTGGCACGAATCCTCCTTATGATTGTTGATTGCTTACCTGGCAGTCTGTTGTCCTTTGTTTTCATAGCAATGAGAAAGGGCACTTAAAAGGATGGTCATTTGCCTCACACAAAGGGGAAAATTCATTTAGAATAAGAAAATGTTTAATCATTCCCATGACATAAATCTCCAACCATCACTCATTCCCATTGATCATGAGGGTGGGGTGTTGTCTATTATGCCATTTTTTTTATGTAACAGCTTTGGCCTATCCAATGACTACAGTTTCCCTAGAATTTGTCTGAATTTATAAAGTTGTGTTTATGTCTTGAATTGGTCTCCTAGACCTAAGAATCTACCTGTGCACAAGTGGGCAGATGTTAAGCTCTTCCTGGGGATAGAAAAATAAAAAGTCCACTGTAGACTAAATAAAATATGGTAAACATCTTTAATTCTTCAGTAATATGCCATTTTCTCTTCGCTGTCTAAACCACAAGCTCAGGAATGAATATTCCACTCATTTTTTCTAAAACTACCCAGGAGCACAGGAAATAAAAGCTTATTGCCTAGGAGATAATCAGTCTGGAATGGGGACAGAATTTAATATTGAGGATTTTAAGAAAAATGACACTAGAGATAGTAAATAGTAACCTGTGAATAGTCTTTCTTTGAATTTTTGGTGCAGAAAATGATGGGTATATAATTAAGCTGGGAAAAATCCTAGTTTATAATTAGTAGGAAAATCTGGCCTTTCCTCAACCCAATTTTAGAGGTTTACTTTGGATTTCCAAAATTTTATATTTTGCTTTATACTGATTAATTATTATGAACTAGTGATTGTATTATGACTAGACAGAATGATTACAGCTAATTCTCTGTCTTTTAGGTCAAAAGTTAAAGTGGAACCTGGCCACTGCCCTAGGTGGAAGTTCTTTAGACAAAACTGAGGGATGGAAGAATGTCTCTCTTCCTTATGTGCAATCTGAGGGAAATGGGAATTTCTTTTATTCCCAGCAAGGGAATATTCAGATCTATGCTCTGTGGTTCTGTAGGTATAACATTTGGAAGATTTAATATGAATTTAAATTGTCCCAGACAATTAGGACTGGGGACTTTAAATTGTTGTTGTTCAGGACTTTAAATTGCCCCAGAATACATGTTGTGATCTTCTTATATGAGACGAGATGGATAAATATCTCGATTCACAGCAAAAGAAAAACCATGTGGAATATACGCTAATGTACATGCACACACAGTGTGTGCAAAGTCACATGATGGCACCACCCCAGACATATGTACATAGTCACTAACACTTCCAATCCAGTTGATGTTACCTTTTGAAGTCACAGATATAAGGACAAGGCATGCCAGAAGTGTGATGATAAGAATTTGGAATACCCAAGTCTCCAGTTTGAGGTCTAATTCCTAGATACACTGTAAATTCTCTTTCCCTGTGTTAAATTTAAGCATTGTAAGTGAGCCAACAACAAATTTGTCACCCAGACCTGCTTTCCCATATTGCCAGTTATCTTCCTGAAAGATATGAGAGTAAGGCTCTGTTTGTTAAAAATTTATATTTTAAAAGTGAGATGTTTTTTGAGAGCTTCTCTTATACCTGACTTTCTATAAACAAAATCCTGCCAATATCCCTGTCTTTCCGTATTCACTACTCTTCAAAGCAGTTCACAAAAATTATTCTCTTCTCCTTCCTGGAAGTATCGCTAATCTATAATAGCTTTCCCAGATTCCCATGCAGTTAAGTATCGCATGTGACTGAGGCCTTGCCAACTCAGACTGATGAAAAGCAATGTGTGTGCCTGGCACATAAAACCTCCCATGGACTCTTCCAGGCTCTTCTGTCTTCCAGTAGGATGCTGATGTTCATAAGTCTTTAGGGGATGATAGACCACAATGTGGAATGAGTCCCTGAATGACAGTTTGAAGAAGAGCCAACCCAACTTGAACACCCTCCCAGGACCACTAAGTGAGAAAGAAATAAATTTCCATTGTGTAAAGTCACTGAAATGTTGAAATCTATCTGCTAACATAACCAAGTAGAGTTTTCTGCAGAAAAAGATTCTTAATATAGCTTACAGGACTGTCTTTGGGGCAGCTCTGCTTCTGGTATAAGACTCTCATGTCTATCTTTAAGAAGTTAATGTCTCTATCTGTCAAATCTGATAACAAACCTTTTCTATATTTCAGTCTCAAAATCAGTGGCATGAACTTATGTCTTACTTTTGGAGATTCACATACCCAAGACACTGAACTATTTAGCTATACAGACAATGGGGAAGACTATAGAATGCAAACTTTCACTTGGCAGTGCCAAATGGAAATGGTAGCAAAGTCACCTGGGGAAATACATCCAATCAGGAGGAAAAGAGACTACGCTAAATAGTTTACATGAGAACAGAGATTCAATTTGGGTTTCTAAATTACCTCACTGATATGATGTGGAAGCTACAGTAATTTTATCATTGCCTTATATGCCTTAATCACAAGATTAGTAGATGTTTATTCACTCCTATTAAGAGTCTTGAAGGGAGCTTCAAAGAATCCAAATTCACCTATCAGGAGCTGAAAGTACACGCAAAGATATTAAGGACCTTAGGAAGAGAGTTCACCTCCAAAAATAGCATTCAAAGACTTAGGTATGAGCTCACATTCTCCAACATGGATCTCTTATTCTGTTCCTTTTATCTTCTCACAAAACTTATATCCTCTATTTCTGGTGAAACATTAATTCTCCAAGGTTAAAGAGGAGAATGGGAGTCCTAAGGATACATATCTTGTCAGATCATCCCAATCCCATTCCTCCTTTCTGCGAGAACAAAAATGTTCTCTCCAAATTTCTCAAACTGCTACAGTTTCTGCGCTCTTTACAGTGGGCCTTACTGTTTCTAGTGATGTCATAAATAAAAATGTTTTCCAGACTCAAAATGTCTCTATCCATCTCCCACTGTACTTACCTAATTCATCTATTCATTCTGTTGGAAGATTAATTCATACCCGTACCTCTCTTACATACCTTGTATACCTCCTCCCAATGCTCACTTTCAACTAATGACTTTGATTCCAATTCAATGAGAACACAACAAGCAGTAAGAAGAGGATTTCAATAGTTTTCCCTACCATATTTAACCTACCTGTACCTATGTCCATATACTGTATTTTCTAGCTTTTATTAATATTATAGACTAATTTAAATGTATATTTCTATTGCAGAAAATTGACATCATGATTGAGAAGATAAGTTTGAGAATATATCCAGATTTCAGTGTCGATTACTTAAAATAAATTATATGTAAGAATTTTTTTACGTCCGTTTGTATACTACATTCCAAGCTTTCTCACCTAGTCAAGGAAATTGCCCCCCTAACTGAACTCTCTCATATACATCAGCAATTTTTCCTGTCTCTTGATCATGCCCATCAAATCTAGTTTTGTAAGAAATTCTTCCAAATCTTACAGCACATAATAAAAATATGATTGAGAATTTTCCTAATTTGACAATAGTACTAAATTCTCACACAACATTCCATAACAAGTTGTATAGCTGAAATAAACTTGACTGTTGAGGAATCAGAATTTTTAAATTTTCCAACAGCCATGCTAGAGAAAAGATTGATCTATCCTTCTATGATCTTTATAAAAAATAATATTATTATAGTCATTTGAAGAAGTCATAAACGAGAGTAATATAAAATGTAACAAAGTATTATAGAAGTATATCAGGAAATTGATAAAAACATTATATTATTTTTTCCCAGATCTTGTGATTTGTGTGGCATTTACTATATTTAATATTTTTAATTTAGTATGATTACTTTTCACATTTAAAAAATTATTTACCATTGCATTTAATTTTGTTTTTGTTTTTGTTTTTTTTGAGACAGAGTCTTGCTCTGTCGCCCAGGCTAGACTGCCATCGCATCAGCCTAGATCACAGCAACCTCAAACTCCTGGACTCAAGCAATCCTCCTGCCTCAGCCTCCCGAGTAGCTGGGACTACAGGCATGTGCCGCCGTGCCCACATAATTTTTTTCTATGTATTTTTAGTTGTCCAGCTAATTTCTTTTCTATGTTTTTAGTGGAGACAGTCTCACTCTTGCTCAGGCTGGTCTCGAACTCCTGAGCTCAAACAATTCACACTCCTCGGCCTCCCAGAGTGCTAGGATTACAGACGTGAGCCACCACGCCCGGCCTGTATTTAATTTTGAATCTAAAATTTCATAATTTTTTTCTTAAACAGGGCCTGGAAATTTACATAAGCTTCAAATCAAAGGCCGGATCCACCTGTGTGTTTTGTATGTGTGCATGTGTATAAAAGCATAAAAAGAAAGAAAAGCTATGAAAGGATACATATCAAATTTTTCCAAATGATCACCTCTGCGAGAACTTCATGGGAAGGAATGAGGTTTTAGAGTATGTGATAGAAGGTTTCCAGTTTCTATTTTATATAATTATTTTAAAATCAAGTCCACAAGTCATGTATTCCTCATTGCACATTAAGTTTTAGTACATTAATATTACATATCACATTTCTGTGGCAAGTTTTGCTTTCTGTTTTTTATTTTATACTAAGTACAATTTTTTTCCTTTCCACTTTCTTCTCGTAAATAGAAACTTCACATTAGACAAGTAAGTATATACGCTATTTGTTTTATCATTGATTTTTTTTCCTCCTCTCACAACTCTGCTTTTTAGTTCCAATGTAGATTGCTTTATTTAAAAAAAAAATCCTTGTAGTACTTTTAAAATAATAATAAGAAGAAGTTGGTTTGGAACTTAGAAAGATAAAGTAAATAGAAAAGAACCCCAGATTTATAGCGTGCTGTGGAGATAAAAATAAAATAAGTCCAGACAGTTGCGGAGAAGAGCTAACATACTTTGTATGTATACGATATAGTTACACTGGAGCCACACTGATCCTTTTCCTGATTTTCTTGAGTAAAGCCACGGACTGTAAGGATACGAGTTTATATACAATCATCTCTGGGTGACCGCATGGGGTAATAGATGTTGGGCCTATAAAATTATGAAGAGGTTTTCTATGCTGCATCTTACCACCAAACACTCATTCTCCATAAGGAAATCTTAAGAGATTCTGCCAAAATTTGTCTCAAACTGACATCCTGGTTATACAAACTTCTTCTGAGTAGATCCTGGCACTGAAAAGAGTTTAGGGTCAGTGTGGTATATTTCCAAACATTTCAGACCTCATGGAGCATTTTCCTTAGAAAGCGCTACAATCTTCCAATGGCTCCAAGCCTATTTCAGTCTGAGTCAGAATGAAGATCTCAGGATTTTGAGAGGGATCGCTCCAAATTATGTTTGGACATATTTTGAATAGATTAAAGTTCTGAAACAATAAGGAGGTATTAATATTAGGAAAGTATGCTAAATGGAATGCTGTAAAATCCCTCTTACACCTCTTCTCTTAGGGTGCGAGGTTTCATAGACAGTTATTTATGCAGATCAGAAAGGTCTGGAATGATGATGCTCCTTTTTTCTTCTCACTTCCTCTTACAGTAAGCGCTTGGACTCCCCTCCCAGTTAGTTCTATACAATTGGCGAGGAGTTGTTGAAAGGCATTATTCGTTTTATCTCTGTTCGTGTAGTCCCAGATCATAAATTCCAGTACATGTGGAATATGGGCTAGGCTCATTTATTAATTTGCTAATTTGCTCATTCATGTAACAAACATTTATTGCATATCTGCTTTTTTCAGGCACCGTGTAAATGCTGAGAAAATAGATAAGCTTAGGATCCAGTTCCTACCCTTAAGGACTTACTTGCTAATGAGGAAGATTAATGTATAAATAGATAACTATGGTAAAATACCCTACATACTATAACAGAGAAATATGTAGAATGCTGTAAGAGCACAAAGGAAGAAACAACTAACTGTTGGAGACATTCCTAAGACAGAGAAAGTAATATGCGAGCACCTGGTTCTAAGAATTTCTTCATTTGCTGACCACCGGAGAGAAGGAACTTGAATAGTGGGTTTAAATAATACTTATGCAGTTGTTTACCTTGAGGTATAAATGATTTAATTGTTAAGTAGATCTTTAGATCAAACATATAATTAAAGAATAATAATCATGTGGTACAAATGTTAAGCATCAAACAGTATTTATTACAGAAAAAAATATTTGGGGAGCAAGAAGCTTCTCTCTACACTGACGCTACACCACATAGGATCAATTCCAATAGTATTTTCTCTTTGTTTAGATGTTCACTCTCACTAATCTGAGCTGCCGTAGTGCTCTATTCATTCCTTTTGTGTCGCATTTGTATTTATGTCTGAAATAAGCCATCCTAGCTAAATGTTTTTAATGTAAGTTTTATGTCTAATTTTTTAATCTTCTGAAACACTTTACCAGGCCCTTACATATAGAAATACTCAATAAATATTGATAGAATGAATAATTAACGTAGGAGGTAAGACTGCAATTTCTAAATAATGTTATTCGTTGAATTTATATTCTTTCTTTTTCAGAATTGAGAGATTGATCGAAGAAGTAATGACAAGGTAAAAAAAAGGAGACAATCAGGAGGTGAGGTGAGGGACAATGGGTAACTGGACTAAGATGCCATGCTGAAAATGGTGAGAATCACAAGGAGAAAGATCCCATTTCATTTTCATGATTCCTTACAGCAATGCCAAGACCACCAAGATTTCTGCTTTAAATGTATTCTTATATCAAGTCTCACTCAAAATTTATTGTATATGAGTATGTACGCAATTACTTGCAAGGATCTTTAGAGAGCAGACTCTTTTGTCACCAGTCCTCAGGCACTGTGACAAAGAGAATATTAAAAGACTCAAACTGGCCAAGATCCAGGAGGAAGTAGGCAGACTGAAGAGATAAGGCAGGTAGTTAATCTTCTGGAAGGTACTGCAGGTAAAGACAGGTTTGTTCACCCAGCTCACTGTCTCAAGTCTACTTTTGTTTGATTTGTTATCTTACCCAATGGGAAATCTATGTCTTGACATTGAATCACAAAGCAAGGAAGGCCTAGGTCACTAAATAAATTTAGTCAATGAAAGAGAAAAAAAACCTTTAGTCAAACTTTATGCCAGAACTGAAATCTGGGGAAAATTTGGCTCCATGTTTAAATGGCTTTCAGTACATTTATTATGACCGGAGGAAAGAGAAACCAATGAATTGGCAATGAGCTTTATTATTACAAAGCAATGATTTTTGTCATCATTCAATAATAACTCTAGATGAATATCTCAGCCAGAAAATTGCATTTATTGCAGAAAATATTATACATATTACCATAAAGATGACATCTCAATTGTCAAAAACATTAAGTGCTACCTAGGTAGATAGCATAGACACTATAGAATTCTCAATTGACTGAATGTTCTACATTTATTCTCTAATGTGTCTTTACTTAGCTTGATATAAGTAAATGCAGTATTTTAATAGACTTAATATCAGCTTGCAGGACAAGCTTATTTTTGTCAATTCATAAAATGTAGTCTACATGATAGATATGATGACATTGTTTCCTCCAAAAATATGCAGGAGAAAAAAATTATATGCTGTATAGCAGATACTGTGAGGTTTTTCTTGACAACATTATTTTTAAATATGTGGTTTAGGGATTAATATAAGGCGATCAGAATAATATTATGGGCCTTGATAAAATATTTGGTTCAGAATGCTGAGGCTTGGAATTTTTCTGTATATGGGCATAAATTGAGAAATGGTTATGTGACTTACTCCAAGACATTGAGACCAAAACAGAGGTTTCCTGGGTTTTTCTAGAAGGGATGCTTTCTCATTTTTATGAGAGTTTAAATAACTCTCTCTCTCTCAGCATCATGGTGTATGGTTGTAAAGTCACAGGGAAACAACTAAGGATGAAACCCAAAACCAAAGGAGGGAACAACCAAAAGACCACAAAGAAATGGAACTAAAGCCATTGAATTTTGCTGACTCTGAAGCTTGAACATTTAGACTTACATTAACGTGAGTAAATAATTCTGTCAACATCTTTCTGATATATGCTTAATAGATGCCTATTTAAGATAACTTAAGCCTGTGTTAGAGTTGCTTACTAACTGACTTCCAGACTCCAGAATGATAAGCTACCTGGTCTATAGTACTTTGTTATGGCAGCCCAAACTGAAACACAATGTATGTTTCTAAATTGTTATAAATTTTTTTCAAGTACACCTATTACTTTTATTATAATGATTTTCAAATAATATGTTTCCTCATATTTCATAAAACCCTAAGTTCATATTTGCTACAGTAAGTATGTAGCTCTTAAGTTTTGAAATATGTATTTTCAGAAATCTGAAAATATCTCTGAATTGTTCATATAGTCCTATGTTTCTACATATACTCTTACACAACAAATTGATCTCCTTTTTAATTTCAACTACAATTTTACCTCTTTTCAATTTGTATTTAATTTTTTTAATAGTTTGAGGGAAGATATTCTTACGAAAGGATAGTTGAACAAATCTTTTCTTCTTTCAAATATGAAGTAGATTTTGAACCAATTGATAAATAAATGTAATCTGCAGCAAAATTTTAATTTTACTTTTTAAATTCTCTAAATTTATTGCTTACTAAAAAAACACAATTTTTTAACTTGTCTTTTTCTCTTCACTTCCATTACCAAATTAGCATTTGATTTTTATTTATTTACTTATTTATTCTTTGAAATGGGGTATAGATCATGAAAGGCTTTTATTTTTTTTTTAAATTTTAAAATCAACTTTATTTTAGAGCAGTTTTAGATTTATACAAAATGCAGATGGAAAGCACAATTTCCTTGTGTCCCCTTATGCAGACACAAACACAGGCACAGGTGGGCACACACACACAGTTTACCCTATTAACATTTTGCATCAGTGTGATACATTGTTACAACTGATAAGCCAATATTGATACATCATTACTAAAGTCCACAGTTTATGTTAGGGTTCATTATTCATGTTGTATATTCTATGGGCTTTGACAAATGTATACTGCCATTTATTCACCATTACAATATCATGAAGAATAGTTTCACTGCCCTAGAAAATCTTCTGTGCTCTACATATTCATCTCTCCCTTCCTCCCCCTGAATCCCTGGCAACCGTTGATCTTTGTACTGTCTCCATAGTTTTGCCTATTCCAAAATTTCGTAGAACAGAAATCATATAGTATATATACTTTTCAGATGGGCTTTTTTCACTTAGCAATATGTTTTTAAGTTTCCTCCATGTCTTTTTGTGGCTTGTAAGCTCATTTCTTTGTATTCCTGAATAATATTCCGTCATCTGGATATACCACCGTTTGTTTATTGATTCACCTACTGAAAGACTTCTTGGTTGCCTCCAACTTTAGGCCATTATGAATAAAGCTTCTGTGAACATTTGTGCGCAGGCTTTTGTGTGGACATAACTATTCAACTCATCTGGAGTAAAAGATTTTTTCCACAAAACCTTCATAATTAATTAGGTGTAGATATCGAATAGAGAACAATAAAACCTCTGTAATGTCTGTTCCCTGTGGTAATAGAGACTCACTCACTGGTTAAGTTACTCATTTGTGTACATCAGTGAATCATAGTCTATGTATTCAAATTTGTTTCTCAGTAAAGTTATAAATTATTTTATATCATCAGCCTTCAATATCAATGAAATATAGTTGAAACATCAAATTTGAGGTCTGTCAAGTTAAATTTCTATTATATCCAAGAGTTAGCTCCTCTTCATACACTTTTAAAATAAATCTAGTAGTGTTTAAACCTACAATTATCACCTTGGCCAGCATATGGTCGATTTGAAAATATAAGTTACTTGAATTAGTCTTTGGGTTATGTAAAATAATCTGTGCCTATTTAGAATTTATTCCAAGATTAAACACTATAGAAGGATTTGACTTTTAGCATGCATATCAGTAAGTCCATGGTATTATTTGTGCTGTTCATTGGGATTTTACTACTTCTTGTTAATTTGATATATTTTTATGATTAGTATAATTTCAATTAAAATTCATTATTGCAATGCCCCAATTACTATAGAGTTTACTTTTCTCTTTAATATGTGACTAGCTTTCATTAACTATATATAATAAACAAAATTTTATTGGGGCTTATAGAAGTTTATGCAGAAATAAGGTAAGCATGAGAGGCTAGGGTAATAAAGAGCATCAAAAGGGTAAAAAATCAATAAGCAACAATAACTAATATTGTGGAAAATTAATTAGAAACTAAAATTTCTATGAAAAAATTATATCCATGACTAAGTGGCCCTCATTGTCTTTTCCCAGGAAACTCTCTTTATCCAAAGTATTTGGTGGTGGGAGTAATTTTTTAGAGTTCACTTAATGAATGCAAGAACTAGAATAATTTATTTTCATGTTCGTATATCTATAATTGGCTACTATATTACTCACAAAAGTCTAGATTATGCTAAGGAAACAAAATACTCCTGATATCCTATTGGCTCAATACAACATCCATTTTACACTCACACTAAATGTCCATTGTTGGGCTCTGCTCCACGCAGTCATTCAGAGATCCTGGCTGAGAGAGATTTCATTGTCTTGAAGGTGTTTTCATTTAGAGTCTTGTTGCTCAAAGTGTGGCCTGCAATTCAGCATCACTGGCATCATCAGCAATTTTATTAGAATGCAGAATCTCAGATCCCAGCTCAGACCCAATTTTTTTAACAAGATTCTAAGGTGATCTGTAAGCATATTCAAATTTGAAAAGCACTGGGTCTTGGATCACGATGCCAGGTGAAGGAAACTGTAAAACTTAAGGGGCATTTTATTGCCTCAGTCCAGAAGCGACAAAATCACTTCTCTCTCAGGACCATTGACTGGAACCAAATCTGACCTCATCTAACTACAAGGTGACTTGGGGATGCAGGTGAACACGTGGGATATTTGATGAGCATCACTGTCTCCACACAGCTTCACTACCCTAGATTGATGATAAAATTTTTGAATGATTACGAGTGAAAACTTTCAGAATTCTGAATGTGAGGGCTATTCAATTTTGCACAACAATTACAAATGTATCTATTCTATTTTTGTTATTTTGAATAAGTAATGTAACTTCTTCGTACCAAATGATGCGGTAAATTTGATTAATCCATGTACTCAATTCAGATGTTCTAGGAAAAATTCCAGTTCTACTTAGCTTCTTTTTCATCATCAGCATTGATGTTCAGGATCGAAATTGATGTATATGTGACATAATATTTACATACGCCAAGAAGTTCCTGGATCATTTATACACTTTACCTTTTCTGAACAAACTGAAATGAAATTACTTACAGTCCTCTGGAAATAAATCATTTTTATTCAAAGCTAGTGTTATAGCCCAATATTTTTTCCTGAGATTAACAGAGTCTTCTGTGTCACTCATTGCCACAACATAGTACCAGAGATGAACAGGTAAACTTGAAATAGTATACTAGGCAAGAGCAGAGTCTAAGAATGAATGAAAGTCAATTATGCTTTATGAGACTGCATGATTCTAAGAAGCTTCATATGCTGTGTCATGCTCAGAAACCAAAGTGAAGGACGAGCTAATGACATAACAAGAAACAGAGATTTAAGCAAAAATTATAGGTCAGTATAACTTCATTTGGAACATGAAATTTAAGAACAGTTTGGAGATATTTTTAATGAACCAGTAGAAAATGTCAAATTCATTCATTCATTCAACAATATTTATTCTCATTGGTGCTATGAGCAATCTTAAAGTCACTGGCTGGTTTCCTATCATTTCCCTTAGCTTTTAGATTTTTCTTATATTTTACATCTTTTTAAAAATTGCAAGCTAATATTAAGTGTGTCAAATATTTAAATTTCTTGTAATACATGATCAAACATTCATAACTCACCTCAGAATCAGGAGTGATTGTTTATTAAAAGACACAGTATTCCAAGGACCAGCTTAATTACTTAGGACACAGAGAGTCACATATACTTTTAAGTTGGGGACATCTTAGCACAGTTGAAGTTCTATGATATGAATTCAAATCCTGGCTCTGCTGCTTATCACCCTGGGCTAGTTACTTAACCTCTCTAAGCCTCATCTTCCTCATCTATATATTGAGGATAAAGATATCTATCCCCTATGTAGAAAATGGGCATAAAAAAATTAGGGCAGCGCTCAACATTTGATCAACAGTCAAGAAATGGTAGCTATTATTATTTCAGAAATAATTTTTTGTTTATTACATCCAACATCCCAAACGTGTAGGTGCTATTGTTGTGATGTTTCTGGATAAGATTTATCCAATTTCCATTAGAACATTTCCACTGACAGAGAGCTCAATAATTTACAAGGTTGGCCAATCCATTAATGGACAAATCTAATTTTTAAAATATTTTTTCTCTTTTAAGTCCCATCTTATGTGGATCTATCTTTTAGTACTTATATATTTGGTTCTATTAATGTCTTCTGGCGTAATCCAATATAAATGTACTTATTTTAATTTGATGTCAAAAATAATGGCATTAAAAAATGTCCTTTGTGAAAGGACCTAATCTCATTAATTCCATATGTCACATATCACAAAATCTTTCTTTAAAGTACTTTTCCTAGGCTTACTCCGCAAGATGTTCAAATAAGTGCTTAAGCCATTGGTTGCTGCATAGATAAGCAACTGTAGGTCATGCACACAATGAATTTCAGGCACCTGCTACAGGAAGAAAAATGATGCTCTTCTGGGAACTGTTCATTCATTCCTTCAACCTAGCTGCGTGTAATACAAGCTCATCTTGAACAATCTCACATTCTGCAGAAGCGAGTATGAAAAGTAAGAGGATTCACAGGAAAAACAGAATTGGGGCTACATATGAACTTTGTGACCAGAGCACTAACAAAAACAATAGTAGCCCTAATAAAGGATCCTAGTAAAATTAAATTTCCACTAGCATCATTGTCAGAGAATCCTTTGCAATGCTATACACCCTGCGTCTCCTGCTTCCAGACAAACGTTCTAGAAGGCATTCATTTTTGATAGAGACTTTTCATCAAATTCTTCTTTAATACATTAATTCAGGGTGAAATGTCACCATATCTGCCTTATCCATACTTCCCAGATAGCTGAATACAGTATAAAATCTGGTAGTTCTTGAAGCAAGCGAACAGCCACTTCTTGTTCTGAAAGACAGCACTTCTGAAGTCTTTCTGCCTTTTTTATTATTAGCTCTTTGTTTAGTGCAAAAGCAGCCTTTTTAATTTTTATAAGCTTGCTCTAAGTGCTTCAAAACATTAGCAGGCTGAGGCCAATTGTGCACGAGCCAACATAGCTTCCACATTATACCTATATAATTACTTAATTTACCAGAAATGCTCGAGGTGGTTCAAACCAGAGGAATATGCATAGAATACAGACTATAGTAACCAAATATTTCGTGCAATGAGAATTTGATTTGATTTCTTCAGGTACCTCTCACAAGTACAGAGACATCGCCCCCAAATCTGGATCACAATGGTCCCTGACCCTGAAAATCATGGACAAATAGCACTCATTCATTCCTCAAAAAAAAAAGCCAAAAAAATCCAGAATGTATTTATGAAGTCTTTCAGATGAGCAGAGGATATTGTAAAATTTACGCACCACTTACTTACAAAAATGACTTTAGGTAACTGCCAGAGAGAAAGGGCCACATGCCAAAGAGAATTTCATGCTCTTTTTGTTTGTCATAACATATAAATCAGACATAATTTCTACTTAAATTTTAGTGGCTCCAAATGGATAGAGAGCTTCGTGATTAAAACATAAATTTGGGATTCAAACAGATTTAGCTTCAAATCTTGGCTTGTCATTCATTAGCTGTATGACATTGAGTTAGTTGCCTCCTCCAAGCCTTGGTTTCTTCCTCTGTGAAATGAGGCTAAGAGTATCTCTTTCACAAAGTTTTCATGGATAAGATAATGTCTGTAAAACAAGCGATAAACTATAACTATGAAATATATAATTAGTTATCTATTTTCGTTATTATTACTTTATTTTTTTCAACAGTGGCTCTCATTCGATACATTCATACTTGCAAGCAACTTCCACGTCGAGGAATACCTGAGAGATATTGCAGGTTCAGGCCCAGAGCACCGCAATAAAGCGAATATCACAACAAAGCAAATTATACAATTTTTTTGGATTCTGAATGCACATAAAAGCTATGTTTACACTATACTGTGGCTACTAAGTGTACAACAGTATCATGTCTAAAAAATCAATGCACATACCTTACGTTAAAAATAGTTTATTGCTAAAAAATGCCAACAGTCATCTGAGTCTTCAGAAAGTTGTAATCTTTTTGGTAACAGAGGAGGGTCTTTCCTCAATGTTAATGGCTGCTGACTCAATGGGGTGATGGCTGCTGAATGTTGGGGTAGCTACAGCAATTCCTTAAAATGAGATAACAATAAAGTATGCCACATTGATTGACTCTTCTTTCATGAAAGATTTCTCTGTAGCATGTGATGCTCTTTGATAGTATTGCACTCAGAGCAGAACTTTATTAAAAATTGCAATAGTCCCAAACCCTGCTGTTGCTTTATCAACTAAGTTTATATAATATTCTAACCCCTTTGTTGTCATTTCAACTATGTTCATAGGATTTTCCAGGAGTATATCCTAAAGAAGCAACTCCTCATCTATTCCAGTTTTAGCATGACATTGAGCAACTCTGTCACATCTTCAGGCTCCATTTCTAACTCTAGTTTGTTTGGTATTTACACCACATCTGTAGTTACTTCCTCCGTTGAAGTTTCAAATCTCTCAAAGTCATCTATAAGGGTTGGCTTCTTCCAAAATCCTGTTTAGGTAGATATTTTGACCTCCTCCCGTGAATCACAACTGTGCTTAATGACATCTAGAATGGTGAATCCTTTCCAGAAGGATTTCAATTTACTTTGCCCAGATCCATCAGAGGAATCACTATGTACAGCCTTGACACAGAATTGCCACAAACCTTCAATTTGTAAAAAATGCCATGCGCGAGGCCCAAAAAGGGAAAGCCAATAAAATGAGGTATGCCACTATATATGTAAATGGTTTTGAAATTTTAAAGTTACAAAAGAAATTTATTTTTGAGCTTCTGTAGGTCCCACTTTCTTTTTAAAATGCTCACTCAAACTTATAATATATTCTAGCATCCTTTGGCAGTGCTGAAGGTCGTTGAAATCACATCATAGTTATTATGAAGCCAGACAGGTAAAAGTGAAATGTCAAGTATTAAAAGGAAAGCAGAGAACTCACTTTGTTTAGTCAATAAAAGTGATTGGACCTGGTTATCTTGCCTGCTTCTTTCATTAGCCATGGAGACACTTAGAGGTTATAATTTAAGCTGTTTTTAACACAAGATCAAAAAAAGAACCTCTCTCTGAGCATTAATATTTTAACAACCAGTTGATAAACCTAGTCTCCTAAGTGCATTTGTGAGAAAAATAAGAGAAACAGGGACATTGGTCAAACTTTTTATTTTTCCTTTTGACTAGTTTCAAACTAAAACTTTTAATAATGCCCTGGTTTGTTTGTGAGTCAAGAAAATATATCTCAGTCTGAAACAATATATTCTCTTCTGGCAAATCCTAAATGATGCCATTTCAAATCACTACCTATTCTTGAGCTGTTGCTAACTCAAAGTGTCATCAGTGGACCTGCATCACCTGGGAGCTTGTTAGACAGGGAAAATTCTTGTATCCTACCCAGAACTACTGCATCAGAGTCTGCATTTGAACAAAATTCCCAAGTGATTCCAATCCAGGTAAAGTTTGAGAAGCACTGTTGTATGCACGTCTCTAATTTTGGCACCTTCCCTTTCATCTACTCTCCTCCAAACAGGATCCCAGAGACCCCCACCACTAACACCTTGGTAATGCTCAATGTCATTGGTACTATAACCCAATATGTGTATTCCAAAAAAACGGCATGTTCTCCAAAATCACACTAAAGTAACAGATCCAGGGAAAAAATAGGATTGGCAAGATCATTCAAATTTTAGGTTACTTGGTAACCAGAGGCACCATCCAAAACCATAATTGGCACCTCCAGAGAAAACTTGTATAGTCAGGCAGACACTCAGCATGGCAGGAGGCTACTTCAGAGACATTAAAAATTCGCAATAAAAAATTAAGTGGAAATGCTGGCTTACAGGTGCAGAGACAATACTGATGAAAGTGGTGCTCTGTACATAAGAGGATAAACAACCTATTAGAGGTAGAAATCTGGGGTTTAGCTTCTGGAGATGGATATGCAGGTACAAAAGCTCATTTCTCATTGTCTTAAATACAGCCTACAGAACTCCTATCTGTGTAGCCTACTAGCTAATGGATTTTTCTTTCCCTGTGGAAGTTTCTAATTATACTCTTACTACACCAGCTCTCTTTTCTTAGGATTAGACACTTATGAACCAATGTAACTTTGCTTTTATATTGACATCATTCTCATATTTATAAATGACATCAAGTTCATAGTTCTTACAGAAACATGTATAATCTTTTCTATTATAATCTTTTCTATAAGAGGAAAAGCAAAATTTCCTCATGAACTAATTCTCACTAATGTGTTAAGGACTCATTCTAGATATATTTGAAAAGAGCAATGTATATATTCACAAATCAGTTTTAGTGATGGAATTTAAGATATTATAGAGATGTATTTTAGCAGAGGTTCCTCTCAAAACTCTTCAAACTACACAACACAAGCAAACACTTGCACCCTGCTATCACCTTTCTTCCTTCCCTCCTTTATTCTTTCTGCCTACCTTCCTCCAACTGTTATTCATGGAGCATACACTATGTGCATGGCATTGTGCTGGATGCTATAGATAAAAGGCATCTTATAATGGGAAGACCATTTTAAGAAAACTATTTAGAGATCAAGAGAAGAGCCACAAAAATTGATCAAAGTTTTATATATATAATAAAATCTATACAGAAACATTAGAGGGAAACAAGTTATTTATCCTGAATAGATCTTCAAGGGGTCACCTCATGAGTGACTGCAAGTATTGGAAATGCTATTTGATCAAGTAGGTTGTCCAACAGTTTCTCAGAGATATTCCAGAGAATAAAGAAAGTGACTTAAACTGAGAAAAGGGATTGTGATTAGGTGTTTCGAGAACTATCCTAAAAGGAGAGATATTCAATGTTGTAATAGGAAATAATGCTTGAAATGTAGAAAGATCAATATCAGCAGGCTTACAGAAAGATTATTATCCTATAGAGAATCTTATCCCATTTCTTCCCAATGCATTTTATCTTGCACTTCCAGAGCAGTTGCTAATAACTCACTCACATAAAGGCAAGCAATAATCATTTAGGCCAGACACAAATTACACCAGTGGTTTGGTCCACATGGGAATTGTGCTCTGGATGAGGCTGGACAGTGATGTCACTCATTAGCCCCTTGGCTGTCAGAACCTCCCCTTGGGTGTGACACCGTCACCGTTGTCTTTATCATAGCTGTCATCACAGTGTCATCTCTCCACTACACAGCAAACATTTATTAAAGCATTTACTATGTGTCTGACATTCACTGCACTTAAGGCCTTCAAATTCATTCTCTGATCTGAAACTCAAAAAGTAAGGCTGCCTCAGCCCAATACCCACACGGGTGGGAGGTGCCATATGGGGAAATGTGCAAGCGAGAGACTATTTTACCTCATGTCTCACTAAAATGAGTTAGCTTGAAATCTTACTCCTTTTACGTAGTCCCAATTCTGGATGTCTGTTAGTCATTTTAGGTATTTTAAAACCAATTAGTATAAAGATATTTGTCTTAAATTTTCAATTTATCATAGGTATACATCAAACTGATAACATTCTATCGCTGATAGGATAGTTTTCCATCCTTATGGGTGAATAAGAGTCTTTCTCTGAAAGAATTAGCTTCATTACACTGCTGAAATAATGGATAAGACTTTGTTTAGCTGCTCTGGAGTGACAGGAGTCAGGATGTACCTACACCTGCCAAAAGTCCAAGTTCAGTGTGCATCTTCTCTCCACATATCTTGCCTATTTCTCATCCGACAACAGCTTCTCTTCCTTGACAGTGAGTGAGTTCACATGTCTGCCCCTAGATAATCCAGCACTCTTTCTCCTTGGCTACTAATGACCCTTACCTGCTTCCTATTCATCCTAAATTGTGTAGATTGCCACTTCTATCTCTTATGCCAAAATTGGGGGTTGTAGGAAGTACATAGCCAACTAATCGTCATACACACACAATGTTCTTCATTTGCCTGTGTGTGTTTGTCTATGTGGGTTTGTGGTGTGTCTATTATATGCATGTCTATAATACAATGCAAGCACACAAGAGAGAATGAATTCTCTTGTTTCAAGAAGAAATATGAACAAAGGAAAGCAATTTCTAAGATCTGTATCCAATATATTATTTAACTATAACCTACATAATGTTAATAGCATTGCATTATAGTTATAAATAATTTTAATATCTTAATTGCCAAGATCAATATCTTTCTAATTTTACTATCAATCTCCTTCCTTACTACATTAAACAAAACTATAAAAGTTACTGGGAAATGCACAGTTCATTTTTATTAAGTAGAAGTACTAATATATGCATTGGTCTTGGTATGGTTATATTTCATTAACAATTTTTTTTAGTTTTCATTTTTTTTCTAATGTATGTTGTTTGAAAATTTTAAGTAAGTTTTTCCAATTTTTTTCACTCACTAAAAATAGTGAAATGAAAGAAATTACCAGATAGATTTACAGACTTTTTAAAAGTAGAACTTATTTTATAGAATAGGTATCATAATTTTTAAGAAAATAGGTAAATATCTTCTGCAAATGTTCCTACAAATACAAAACAAGAGCTTTATAAATGAGAAATTTTAATTTCTGAAATTTTGATAGCACACTTAATCTAGTTAATAATACTTAAATCATGACTGACTTCCAAAAGTCCAAAGTTTTTTAAGTGAGACTCCAAACAATTTGGGAACAAATTTATTTAATGGAATCAACTTGGAAAGTTTTCCAAAAAAGTAAAATTTACTAATTTTGAGAAATAAAATAGAACAAAATGTATAGTTATATTTTCTCTAATCATTGTAAGTGTCAGAACAATGCTGAGTTTTAATATACCTATTTTTAATATGCAAGCATTTTAATACAGGATAAAGAATAAAACAATTTCCTCCTTTTCTGTTTTTATCTCTTGGTTTCACAGAAACATAAACTCAGATCTAGTAGGAAGAACTTAAGAGGTCAATTAATCCAACTTCTGGTCAATGCTCGATGAACAACATCTATAGCATCCCTTCAAGCAACAGCTTGTGCCTGAAAATAGTCAGTGAAAGAAAGTTGTTACTCTTGGCTGTCTTAGATTGACAGTTTTTGTGGAATTTTCTTTAGAGGGCAGCATTTAAATTCTGTGAGGATTCTATTCCCAGAACCCAGATCATTCTCTTAAACGGTCGCTTTAGATGAGAGACAAAAAATATTTGAATTATAAAGTTTAGGCTTGAATATAAATGTTCTCAAGCCACATAAGTTAGAAAGCTACTGAATCTGACCGAGAGCACTTGATCTGGCTTGGTCGCGGGAGTGTGTACCTAAACTTTGTGTGTGAAAGTTCTTTCATCTCTCTACAGCCTTACTGTCATTTCCAGTTCATATAGACCAGAATACAAACTCCTTATATACTTTCTCAGAGATTTAATATCTATTTCCTCCAAGGCAGTAATCTGTACAACATGAAGACATTTTTCTTTGCATTCTTTTTTTTTTTCCATTCTTCACAGCACATTTATTTCAGTAATTCCGTTATGTCGGTTCTTAGCATGAGCATAGTGTTACACGATTTTCGTACATATAATCACATCTTTCCATTCTTTTATTTCAAAACGTCAGTTCCTCAAATGCCATTTTAGCAAAAGACCACTTTTGCTTTGCCTCAGCATCTCCTCGGTTCTCGGGATTCTATCAGTGACATGATTATTCTCAGCACAAAGAATCTTAACTCTCTTAATGACTTCTTTCCATAGAATAAATCACAGGCTTTACTGACTGATCAGTCAAATCATATGGAAATTCTTTCTTTTATTTCAGGTCTGATCTTCTCCAGGCCTGTGTCTTGGAACTCCTGATGAGCAAAAGTGTGTTTTCAGAAAGTTTCTCATGCCTTTCCTGAGAGTCTTTAGGCGAATATTAATAAATTTCTTCTATCTCTGCATTTTCTGTTTGAACTCCACAAAAGAAAGAATCTGGTGGTTCAAGCAGTGAACAATCAGGATATTGAACTCTAATGAGGGAGATTCTGTAACTTCACATTACATATACCAGCTTCAAGGTTGGCCACTCTCAGCTTAGAGATCCAGCCCTGCTCCTAGCACCTATAGCCAGCATGGGAATGTTCATGTGTTATGACATGTCTTGACTCATAAACAAATGTAATGGACCACTCAGAATGAGGAGAGGGGCCATATAGCTGACCAGGAGTCAGCACGGCTCACTGAATGTAGCATATATACCAAAGAACCAAATCAAGGAATCACCAGGCAACTTGCACATAGCTAGTATATGGCACAAGACTTCAGAGCGACACGAAGGTGAGGTTTACATTCAGCCAGAAAATGATTTTTACGTGGAAAAAATGACAACACAGGAAAAAGCAGGAGGGCATAGGCAAAGGTAAGTCTGGGTGGCCAGAGGGGTTTGGCTGGATTGATTTGCTACTGTAAGGCACTGTTTGGACCCCAGTCATGCACCTGCTGGCTTTTACTTAAGCTTCGGGCATCAACCTAAAAGCTGCATCCTTACTCAGAGTGTCCTTCTCTAACCCCATTCTGAAGAAGAACCACAGTTTTATGCTTTTTCATACCATTCTGGGTTTTTTCCTTTGTAATATTTATCAAATATTGTAATTATTGATTTATTTGTGTATTTACTTATTTGGTATTGTGGTTAATAAGTATATTGCTGTTGAGGAAGACTGGATTCAAATACAAGTTCTACCACTTCCCAGCTCAGTGACCTTTGGCAAGTTTCTCTGGATCTCAGGATTTTTTCATTTATGTAATCAGAATAATAATACCTGTCCCCATTGGCTCATTGTGAAGATAAAGCGATATATGCTGTTTTTATATATTTCCAAATAGATCAAGTTCTTATAAGAACTACAGGGACTTGAATTTCATTGTGATGAAATGAAACATGCAAATAACTTTTCTTTATTGCAAGGTACTCAAGATGCCACTGTGTTAAATTCTGGACAGAATATTGATAGATTTCAGGGCATGCTACTAAAAATATTTTAAGGTAAAGGAATTTGAAAAAGAAAGTCACTCTCTGCCTTCTCCCATCTATCTCCCCTAAAGCAGGTCATAAGATCATCTTTTGAGAGGTGGCCTCCCTACACCCAGAAGAAAGGAACATCCTTATCTCTGAAGACACAGGGTCACAGAGAAGAATCTGAACAAATAGGCTGAGCTCCTCCCAGTTCATAACCATTAGATCAGACTTTTCTATCCAATTATACTTCTCCTTGACTATCCACTTTTCTATCAAACCTAGTCTAAAATGTACACAGATTTACCTGTTTCTTTGGGTCTTAATTTCTTTATGAATGCACCGGTGTCACATAAAACTTATATTAAATAAATGTACACACTTTTCTTTTTCTGATCTGTCTTTTGTTACAGGGGCCTCAGCCAGAAACCTAAGATGGAAAAGAAAGATATCTCTCTTCTCCAACAGTATTGTATTAAAAGCTGCTTCTAAGCACTAAAAGAGAATATAAAGAGAAAGTTAAATATTATGCTAAGAGTTTGTTTTATTGAAAGAGGAAGATCAAACTCAGCAATTTCCCAGTAATGTTTATCATACATATTGATAAACAATGACACATTAATCAATAGAGTATTAGTAGCATAATTTTTAAAACACTTCATTCTGGCCTTTATCCACTCATAAACTCACATTTCTAATAGATTAGGTGATCACTTATTCTCTCCTCCAAATTACAAACACTTAATATTTCAATTTTAAAATATCTGAGTCATACTAGTAGTTACGCTAGGACCAAAAATTAAAAAAAAACAAGCATCAATTCAATATTGTATTTCTAGTGCAGAGGAATTGAAGATTGGTTAAAATGAGTGATTATAAGATTACTCATGTTTTAAAAAAGTATTATTTCTTTGATGAATGATGTTAGTAAAAATTCTATTTAGTAGAGGTGTTAGGGGATTTGTTTTCATGAATGGGAAATATTGGTAATTTCTAAACCAATTGGTGATAAGAAATTTGGTGTAATTTAGAAGCTTAAAATATGCTTTAAAATGTTATTCAAGAAATTTAAAAATATTTTAAAATATTTGGCTTTGACTAAACATTTATTTAGAATATTTTATGACTAGACCATAGAGATACACATCAGTTCAAATTTAATCCAAAATAATACAAATTTTCAGATTGATTGCTTGAGGAACAACGAGATTTCATGACTGCTTTAATATGAGCAGAAATTGTATTTACTATTAACCAAAACAGACTTAACATTCCCCTCAGCTTAACTTTAAACAAGCTTATTCCTAACTCTAGGCCTCTGACCACTCTTCTCTTAGAGCACTGAGTTTAGAAAATTTGTAATTGTTAATTCTTTCCCTTTAAGACATAAATCTTTTTAACACATTAACTGCCATGTGAGTTGTATTTAACTCACACTAGTTTTGAGCCTGAGCCCTCACGAAGTATATGTAACTCACATGTCTCTTTACCTTGGGAGCCACTTGAACTATTTTTTAAGTTGACACTATAATCGACACACAGAAAACAATAAAAAATAACAAATTTTTCATTAAATTAGAAAAGATTGTTTTGTTTTCAAAGTTTTTATTATATTTTCATAATAAAACATTATGGCCCTGGGGGGGGGAAATTTTTTTTTCTAGTGTGGCAGTCAATGTGTTAAAATATTCTTGCCAGTTTCACAACCCAGGAATGTCTGTGTACAAAACCTGGGAACCATCTCTCTGAAATGTAATCATCAAGGAAGACAGTGCCCCTCTCTCAGTTTCTGTGGGAGGGTAGGAGCCTAACTTTGATGGGGACCAATTAACAAATACAAATGACTTAATCAAAAAAATGTAACCGTCAATTATTCAATGTGCTGGACAGACCCCATTCATCAGCCTCCCTGCTAACATCCTGTCAGTACTTTGTTACTAGTTCACCCCAGTGTTTAAAAACCCTCCCAACAATTTGGTTTCAGTAGAATTGAGTTCAAGTTCTCTTCCTTATTGCAATAGTCAAAATAAAGTCTCCCTTGCTTAACTTTGTCCAGTACATTTCATGCTTTAACACATGAAAGATATAATCCCAAAAGACAAAAATGGTTTATGTGAACTGCTGCTGCTACTATTGTCTACAGTGACCAGCGGTAGCCTACCTGGGCTATCTAGCTGGTTCTCTGTACCCTTCTATCAGTGAAAGCTTATTTAAACAGACCAGCCTCATTTTGCCTCCTGAAACAGGAAAGGCTTGACTGAACTGAAGGAAGAAGGATGAAATCTGCATACCACTTCTAGATCTCAGCACGGATTCTACCAGGGAGAGAGGGATGCAGCACCCCTCCTTGAGTGGAGAGCCCAGGAAAAAAGAGGAGCTCAGTGGGGATCAAAGACCATAATGTTATGTTTTAGTTCAACCTATTTCCAGGTGAACAAAAATCCACAGAATTACTTCCTGCAGTCCAAATTACTTCCTGCAGGACAGAAAAAGAAATCCTTACTAGCCAAGAAATAAACAAATAATCTTCACACAAGACCTGCATCTTCAAAGGTAAACACTATTATGCAGAACTGTATTTCTAAGCTAAAACCTTTTTGTAGTTACTCATCCCTTTGTATGTGAGTGATAATTTACTGATACTTAGTGAATGAGATGGATAAAAGAATACTGAGAGAAAATCAGACTGTGTATATCAATAACAAAAGACTGCTGTCTTTCATTCTTTCTTATTCCTCAGCAGACTATTAATTTACTAAAGCTACAAAACAGCTCTTGTTCTAGGAGCTGCCTCTGCAGATAGAAGAAAGTTGTCGATGTATATAAATATATATAAATGTATTGATGAGACAAATGAGCACAAAAAGTTGTAAACTTTTGCAAGTGTCCATGCCTTAAATTAACCGTTATTGTTTCAAATTACATGACTGTCTTAGTTTGTTTCATGTTGCTATAACATTGCTACGATAGAATACCTGAGACTGGGTAATTTATAAAGGAAAGAGGCTTATTTAGCTTATGATTCTGCAGGCTGGGAAATCCAAGATTGGACAGTCTACCTGGTGAGGATCTCATCTCGTGTTACTTCATAGCATGGCAGGAAAGTGGAAATGCAAGCAAACACATGCAAAGACAGACCAAACACTTCAGGACAACCAGTTCTCACAGTAACTAATCCAGTTCTGTGAGAACTCCCTCCCTTCCAGGAGACTGCATTAAGCCCTTCATGAGGGTAGATCCCTCATGATCCAGACACAACTTAAAGATCCCACCACCTCTCAACAGCATTACATTGTAGACCAAGCCTTAACATGAATTTTGGTAGGCACAAACCGTATTCAAACAAAATAAAACAAAACAAAAAGATCTTATTATTAATAAAAGCATGACTACTGCTATCCTCTTATTAACTCAAGACAGAAATCACACAAAGGCAAATAACAAAAATTCAAGAGAATTATTCTGAAAAATCAAGCTTAAACAACTTGATGTGAAGGGAGTATGGCATGATTCAGCTAAAAATACAGAATTACATTTAAAATTTTCAGTATAAGCCAGAGACAAATTTTAAGCTAAAACTATTTAACTTTTACCTAACCTTTCTCTCTTTCTACTGAGCCTCCTCTCTCCTCCTGCTGCATCTGGGAAGGTCCCAGCCCTGGCCCCACTACCGGGATTCCTCACTTCACTCTGAGCTTCTTCCTAACTGAAAGCTCCCAAAAGCAAAAAATAAAATATCCAAAGTTTACCTTTCAGGTCTTTGAAGGAGACTGTTTTATGTTAGATGGCACTCTTCCTGTACACTTTAAATTTCAATAACTAGATCATTGTTGAGTCACCCATTTATCAATAGATGTTTTACACAACAATAAATAGTTTACATGAATAATTCCAAAACTGTCAATTAGAAAATTATGATTACCAATAATGTAATTAGAAATTTGAAATTATTTTAACAATTTACATAAGAGTAAACAAATTTTAAACATAAAACTTCAATACCATATAAACTTTTAGCTTGTTCCAATTTGGAAATAAAGGTGCTAAATTTCTCTTGTGCTTAATCTACCTCGGCATCCAAAAATGTGTAGGAACAGAGGAATTTTCCTTGCCTTTTAAAGAACTCAGAAAGACCTGAAGATAGGAGAAGATACAAAATAAGATAGAAATTTGGCCTTGGATTGATCGCAGTTTGAGGGATCCTGGCAAATGTTCCACTATTTGAGGATGTGGTAACAATTCCAAGTGATGATTGGTTCTACTTGTTAAAAAGAACAGCAGATATAAAACTCAACTTTGCCTTTTCTTCATATTATACTTCATTTTTTATGGGTGGGAATATTAAGCTGTTTGGGAAGTTTTAAATGAAAGAAAAGATAGGGAATGTATATATATTATCAAAAACATTTATCAGTTAACTTGGTAGAAATTTTAACTAAAGCAAAGATTTATAATTGTATACATAAAAATTAGCTGAGCAGTTATTTGTTAAATGCTTACCAAAAATACCATAAAGAAAGGCTTTTAAACAATAATTCATCACTACAAAATTGGCTATCAGTGAATACAATAATCTCTTTCAGCAGAACAATGCACTTATTAAAAAGCATAATTTGCTATTTCATCATACCTTCTATCCACCTTGGATTTGAAATGCTAATCATTCATGGGTTGCTGCTGTTGTTTTTAACACCTTTAAAATTCATTGCAAATTACACCGAGATTGTAAACACCTGTATATTTCTGTGTACATATGTATAGAAAATCAATATTGTTCTGCTAACGTGTTCGGAAAAACATTACAACTATCATAGCAGTTCTGCCAATTCATTACTACTTTGATTTTCCTTTATGGCATTTTTTATGTTTTTCTACTATAAGAAAATATATGGTCCCAGTTTATCCTTCTTTCTGGGAGGAAGCTAGTTCACCAAGTCAATTAAAGTTTGTTCTGGATATGTATCTTTCAAAGTGTGAAAATCTTTATCCAGATGCTGAAGTGAGCAAATGGATATTTAGCATAATTTAACAGGTCCTTTCACAGGATGCCTCCTACACAGTAATTCTCAAGTGAAAGAAAAAAAGACAGAAAGAGAGAGTTTCCTTGGAGACAATACTGAGTAAACCAACCAACATTCCTGAGCCTTTATTTGCGTATTTTTCAAATGTTTTAGAAAATTATTGTAGGAGTCTACACAGCCTTCCTTAAGAGAGCAAAACATCGGCCAGCTCTCAAATAATTTTGCCAATTTACAGTAGCCTAAATAAGGGGCGTTCATATTCATGTTAATCTAAGAACTATTGATTTAAAAGAAATTTAAAGAGCAAATCGTACATGAAGTAGATGAAGATAGGCTCATTTTGGTGGTTAAAAGCAGGAAGCAAACCACTCTGCAGATCTCTGTTTCTTACAGGAGGACACTGACTACAGATGCTTGAATACCAACCTTCTAATGAAATGAATTACAAATCACACTGTAAATTTTTTCTCTTGGTTTAAGAGAAAGAGAATAGGTCATTGTATCAAATGACTTCATTTTTCATCCCCGTTATACTTATTATCATTGTGGCTTTGGGTCAACCATTTACCCTCTCTCCGGTAGTTTCCTTATATGTAAATAAGAATAATGGGTAATATTGCTTACATTGGGTAATTACTGGCACATAATTGGTCCTCACAAATAGTGTTTTACTCTAAATTTAAGAAAAAATAATATCAATGCATAATTCTGTAGCACACTTCCATTAAACTTCACAGCCTCCTGGGAGTTAAACAGAGCAGTTGCTTCTATTCAGGATTATTAGGGATGAACCCGAATGTCGGCAACATAATTTGCATAATGCCATGACCAAAGTGTAGTGAATAGCAGAGCCTGAATTTGAACCCATTCCCAGAGACAAACCCAGAACACTGCCACACCTCTGTTTTCTTGTCATACAATGCTGATGATGACATTTAGCAAATCATTTCAAATCTAACTTATTTGTCTAATTCTCTATTTGAGTATATACAAAGTAAGTGGCACATTCACTGTTTTGATGCAGAGCTATTTTTTCTTTGTAAGAGACACCATCAAAGTGACTCTTTCAGTCTCATGATAGCTGGGTAAATAGTCACAGGTGTTCCCAAGAAAGCCCAGACAATTCAAGTTATCCAAATGCAAATACTTCTGACTAGTGTATTAAGCATTCTTTTAATAGTAGAAAGTCGTCTGAGAGGGAAGGAACTTGGTAGCACACGAAAGTGTTGGAAGTGGGATGCAGGAATTCTAAGCACTCACCTTTCCAGGAAGCCTGCCCTGCATGGTCAGGAAGCTCTATAGGAGACACTGTTCACCTCACAGGGAATTTGGGAAGAGCCTGTAGACATTCAGCAATGTGTAGGGACACTGTGACCTGTGAGCTCATGAAGGCCCATGTCTACTGTTCATCTTTCTCACAATACCCTGTTAATTTCTTTCACAGCACTTACTACTCTTTTCTTTATCTAACTTACTTATACATATCCCTTTTCCAGTTGCCAACTATAAAATCCAAAAAGGCCAGTACCAACATCACATCTGTGTTTTTCACTCCCAGTTCTGCAGTGACTACAACCATGCTGGGTATAAAAGAAACACAAAAATACTTGTTTATTGAATAAATGAACGGTGTTCAGAGCAATGTTAGGAGGAATATGCACCAGGCAGAGATGACTGCTAGAGGACTCACAGCTATAACTTGGGAACACTGAATGAGATTCTGTGGTCCTGTGTTTTGTTGATGGGAAACATATATTCATTAAGAGCTAGTTGAGAAACATAGAAAATGAAATATTTTATTTTAAATAACGTTTTCATTGTGCCATAGCAATTATGTTTGTTTAAAAGTTTCTTTAACCCGACTGTACAGATGGGATAGTGGTAGGCATAGAATACTGTCATAACTGTTTTGTCACTTTTCATTAATGATCTATAATTTGGCACATAAAAACATTCGTTTTATTTCATCAGAAAAAGAAAAGATTACAAGTTATTTTTATTTGTGCAGTTAGATGTTTGGAAGACTTAAAGAAGCTTAATTAATTCAGATTAAAACAGCCAGTCATATGCAGTTTACCAGGTATTGTCATTAGAAGACAGCTACCAAATTTTTCTTTGTATTACAATTTTCTGCTTCCCCTGTGGCAATACTGCTGATATTAAAAACCCGTAACTATTGCCAAAATCACAAGTAGAAGTACTAGTAATGAAAAATTCTTTCATCAGTGTACTACAAATCTAAAATGCCTACATTCTGAATCCAACTTTTAAAAAAATTCTTCCAACGACTGAAGTCCATATTTTGTCTCCCCTTTGGTCATAACAGAACAAATAGAACAGGACAATTACAAGGGTAAAATCTACTAAAGAAACTAATCTGCCTCATCCATTTTAATTTAGCTGTGCCCTTTAAAAATATTTAGTTAGTAAAATGGTTCCCTTTCCCCAAAACAGAGCCTGGAAGCAAGCCCTTTTTTCAGTTAAATTAATGGGGTCTTATTAAAAAAAAAAAGAATTAGGTAATTTAATGGTGCTTCAAGGGCCTGATATTCATGAAAGCTATGTGTGTGAGACTGGATTAGATTGCTACTTCATTTGAATTACAGAGTAATTAAGTTTCTCCTTTTGGGAATATTTTCACATATGTGTTTAGTAATAGTCATTTTATTGGAAACACCAAATTGCCATTTGAAGCTTCTCACCGGCACCCAGACACACATTCACTCATTATTTCATTCATTCATGTATTAAGTGCCTACTGTGTGTCAAGTATCATGATTGGGGCTGGGGTTTCATAGTTAAAACAAAAACAGACATGGTTTCTGTCTAAAAGGCTCTTACTGTCTGGTAAAGAAATAGACAAAATAAACCAGCAAGTACAATGCAGTGTGCTACCTAGCAAGTTGAAAATACACAAGGCATACATGAGGACATGTGAGAGGGTGACCTTACTCAGGACAGTGGGATATGAGAGTGGGGGGTGTTAGGAAAACTTTCCATAATAAACTGATAAATTAGCTGAATCTGGAAAGCTGAGATGCTGTGACTCAGGCAGAGAAAGGAAGGGGACACCTGTCAGGCACAAAGCACAGCAAGCTCAGAGACAGGAAGATGAAAAGCGGGGAGCTGCTGCCTCTGCCATACAGGGTTGGTGCGGAATGAGGAAGCTGTTACCTGCGGCTAACTCTTGAGGGAAGCCACCATTGGGAAGATGCCAAATTAGAAAGCCACCACCCACTGAATCCTGAAGCCACCTCTATTGCTATTGGTTCCAAAATCAGGTTGCTTCTGCTGTGATCTGCACATACATAGCGAACGGCCCTTAACTGCAGGTTATTTAGTTATGAACCCAAGTCTTACACAAGTGTATCTAATTTACACGTACAACTGTAGTTGCAAGGGAATCTGGGAAGTGTGGCTTTTGGCTTTCTAAAAAGCTTTCTTTATATCCCTGTAGAATGGATTTAGAATTATTAATGAATGAGTCAACCCTAATTTCTACCAGGGATTTCACTTAAAATAACAAGCCAAAAGAATTATTTATCCATTTTAAATACAAATTTTAAGCCTGGACTGTAACTCAAATATGGCAAATTCTCTTAAATAAGTACTGTTAAGCTAAATATTACAGAATCTTTAACATAAAGATAATAATAATCTGCTTTTGATTTTCTTAAATATTTCTATTCTTAATTCTACGTATTTCCAGAATTGAATAATACTTACTTATTAGAGAGACATTTATGATCTCAGTTCACCAAAAACATACTCTGGCCAATATTTAATAGTTGTTACACCATGAATTCTGAAATTCAAGGAGACAGGGACCCAATACTCCATGCTACTAGTTTTCAAGCATATTATTACTTAATTTTACATTATGTTAGGGTTTATCTCCCCACCCTATGTCCACATCACAGGCTTAGCTTCGTCTAATCTATTCACTGCTTTCTTCTCTTCTGAATTACTCTCATATTTATCCTATTATAACCAAAATCCTAAAGAGATTAAAATGACAGCCAACTAAAGTATTAATAGCTCTCATGTCTTTGTATGACCTACAGTCAGCACTTCTAAGGCCACTCTTCTGATACTTCAGGAAGAATTCTGAACAATAACACCATTTCAGGGAAGGTAGAACTAGGATACCCTGCAAATAGAGGAGGAGTAAACACAAGAATAAAACTAATAGAGTGTAAAGCCATGAGAGCCAAGAGAAGAATGTGTTTAGCTATCTTTGGACCAACAGAATTAAATGCCCAGGTTACAGGATATGGCCATTCAGAGGCCAATGGTGAAGGAAGCAGTTTCAGTAGAGCATGTGGGGTGAGGAGTTGGTTTTGAAGGAGAGAAAGAGAGTGATCATGGGACTAAACCAAAATTTTGAGAGGATTTTTATGTAGTTTAGTTTGATTTGGTTTTTAATGAGAGATCATTGAGCATAATTACATGCCAAATAATTCATTTTAAGAACCAATCTCTGCTCAAGATGATGGATATGCTAATTACCCTGATTTGATCATTACACATTTATTTATTTATTTCAGGATATTATGGGAATACAAACATTTTGGTTACATGTTATGACTTTGCCACACCCAAAGCATGATCTGGGGTGTGACATCCCCCCCCTATCCTGCTCACTACGTCCATTAGTTGTGAGTTTACCGACTCCCAACCCCCTAATCCCTGGAATATTTCTATCATGTGAAAACCATAGTGTTGATCAGTTAGTACCAATCTAATGGCAAGTACCTGTGGTGCCTATTCTTCCAATCTTGTGATACCTCACTCGGAGGATGGGCTCAAGCTCTATCCAGGATAATATAAGAGGTGCTAGATCACCATTGTTTCTTATAACTGAGTAATATTCCATTGTATACATATACCAAACAATCATTACATATTATATACATGTATTGGTGTATCATGTGTATTCCATAAATTATGTGTAAACTAAAAATAAAAGGGAAAAATTATTATTTTGTGTAAACTAAAAATAAAAGGGAAAAATAAAAGAACTAATGACAACATCTAGTCCAGTCTGGGAAAGATCACACTAGTTATTTGGTATTTATATGTGTGCTGGACAAAAATAAACTGGTTTATTTCAGTCTTTAAGCTTGAAAGAGTTTGGAAGCCTCAGTGTACTGGGTATTGTGACTCCTTAGCAGAGTCATAGATCTGCTATCTGTCCAAACAATTTGTTTGTTTGGTTGGTTAGTTGGTTGATCGGTTGACTGATTTTTCACTTGTTTTTATTTTTTTCTTTTGAGTTCACTTAAAAATTTTTAAAAATCAACTGTTCAATGTTAAGTATACATCATTAAAAGAAAGTTGATTATAGGAATTCTTTTTACTTTAAAGAAAATCCCCCTAAAAATAATGCTTTATTTTTTTCTGTAATATTTATACCATCTAACTGAATCTTTCTACCCTTCGACCAACATGTCCCCATCCCCTATTCCCCCAGCCCTTGATAAAGCCATGAGAGCCAAGAACATTGTATGCTTCACTTCAAAGACTTCAACTTTTTTAGATTCCACATATAGGTGAGATCGCTGTCCAGTAATTCTTTAGAGAATACATCATTGTCACACATACCCAAGGTGTATTCAGAAATCTCTTGGGATAATGCAGAAAAAAATATGAAATCACAGTTTGCTAATGATGATAGTAGATTAAGAAAGTCTTAACCTTTTAAGAAAATTCATAAAAAGTGGAATAGTTTTTAATAGACATAATAGAATTCATAGTTGATTATGGGGAGAAAAAAAAAGAAATTTCCAGAGGAACCATTTAGAACAGTTAAAGCATGATAAGGATGATAAAAATTCATCCATTTTAGATTTTTAGCATATAATGAATAATTCGCACACTCTGATTTGCAAAGAAACTTGGATTCCAATATTATGCACATTAATTTCATTTTCCTAGAGAGTTAAGAAAGGTAAAGGAATATAAACATTTAAGAAATTATTTAAAAGTTCCATCTGCAGCTATTTTGAGTGTGTGTGCGTGGTTCTGTTTTGTTAGCTATCACCATTTTGTAGATGGTTCATTTTATTTAGAAAAATGAATGGGCCAATAAGAAAAAGATTTTAAATATGATGTAAAACTATACATTCTTAAAATCATATGTAAGCAATACCATGATAGAACATCAGAAATATTTACCCTGCTTTAAAAATGAAGAGTATGTTAACATAAAAAATAAGTGGACTTAAGCATTATATACCTGAGACAAATTTATAAAAATAATTGGTAGTTTCTGAGTTAGTGGATAGTTCATAGGAGACAAAAAGAACTCATTAAATTAATACATTAAAAATATATAAAATTTTAAAACTTTTAGGAAATCTTAAATACTAAGTTCATTACTCTTATTTTACTACTGAAGAAACCAAGCTCCTGTAGGTTAAGTAATTCAACCAAAGTTACATATCCAATCAGTGTCAGAGCTAGAACAAAAAGAGGTGCCTATTTATCTTGGAATTGATGAAACATTTTAAGGACTTGATGACCTAGGCTTATTATAAGTTTACCAACCATATATCTCAACTGTCTTTTCCTTTCTTCATGTCTTAATTCTAATGTGCTTACATTTTTAAAATTCCAGTAGGACACCTTAAACCATTTTTTGACAAAGGGGGAGAGTGGGTTATATAGAAAATGAGGGAGGGAGGGAAAATAGAGATGGAGAGAGAGAGACTGCAAGAGAAGAGGAGAAGGCAGCAGAGTGGACAAAGAGGAACTTCCCCATCTCATTACCTAGCTAAGGACAACTTCTCCTGAGCACTAAACCCCAGGCCTTCTCCACTACTCAAGTACATGACTCCAGCAATCCTCTTCTCTCCCTAACACCAATATAACCCTCTCTCCTTGATCATCAGTTTGTATCCATTAGCATACATTTTCCCATCAAAAAAAAATTAGCAAACAAACAAAACCCTATTGACTTCAGTTCATCCAGTCAAAACCTTTTCCTTCTGTTTTCCTTCATACAAAATTCTTTAAGGAAGTTTTCTGTATTCACTGATGCCAACACATCCTCTCCTCTAATTTGCACTTACACCCAGGCGTTTAGCCCGCTATTCCTCTGAAATAACTTGGTCAAGGTCACTGGTGGCCTCCATATTGCTAAATGGAAGTTTCAATTCTCAGTCATTTCCCTAGACATGTCAGTGGCTTTGAACACAGTTTATCACTCCTTCAAATGCTTTCTTCAGTTGGTTTACAGAATGTCTCAGTCTGCTGGATTTGCTGCTATATCACTTCTTTCAATATCTTGCTGGTGCTTCTTTATCTTTCCAACCTCTAAACATGGATGAAACAATCCTGGCTTCAGTCCTCAGACAGTTCGTCTATGGATTTATACTCATTCATTCAGATATTAGGTGCATACAGATGCATCTCAAGCAGATATCCCTAGACCTTGCTCCTGAACTCCAGACTCACGTATCTTCCTTCTTGATAACTGCACCTGTACTTTTAGTAGGCGTATCAAACTTAACATGTCCCTAAACAAATTCCTAATCTTAGTCCTCAAGTCTGTCTCTCTTGCAGTTTTTACTCTCAGTAGATGGTAACTCCATCCTTCTAATCCTGTAGGCCAAAACCTTGAGGTCATCCTTAATTCCTTTCTCTCACATTCTACCTACAAGTCTTTAGCAAGTCCCACCACATGTACTTCCAGAATATTTCTGGCCCAATCTCAACACCTCCAAAGCAAACCTCATGATCCACTATCATCCCTAATCATCATTTCTTCTGTATTATTGCAACAACCTCTTATAGTTCTCCCTGCTTCCACTCTCATCCCCATCCTCGGTGTCTGTCTTTAACATGGTAGCCAGTGTGATCCTTTCAAATGTGAATCAGCTCATGTTACTCCTCCAGCTCATGTGCAGATCACGTACAGCCTCCAATGGCTGTCCATCTGACTCAGAGCCAATTGGAGTTTACAAGGCTCTAATAATCTTTTTCCTCCTGCTATTTCTCTGATATCATTTCCCATTCCTTTACCTCTCCCTCACTTGATTCCAGACACACTAGTCTCCTTGTTGGCCCTCAAACATTCTAGCCATGCTTCAGCCTAAAATTTCTACTGTCTTTGTTACCTCTACCTGTAATGCTCCTTGTAGAGATGTCTACATGATTTACTTCCTTCATAGCTTTGCTCAAACATCCCTTCAGTAAGGCCTTCCCTGATCGTCCTATTTACAACTACAAACACTCACAACACAGCACTCCCTATTCCCTCAAACTATTTTATTTTTATTCATAGCATTTATTATCAGTTAGCATGCAAACTTTACTCACTTATTTTTATTGTCTATTTGCTTTAATAAGAGCAAATGTTTTTATCCATTTTATAAATGGTTATAATGCCAGCACTTAGAACCAGTCAAGGCACATAGTGGGCACTCAATGCCCCTGTCTGACCTCTTATGTGATGACTTCTCATTAACAGTATAAAAAATAAATAAAACGAAATAAAATAAAATAAATATCTGAAGACCAAATAATAAATTACTGCCTGGAAACATTTTCTTTGTGAAGCTCTTCTGAGTTTGTTTGATTTTTAAAATCCCTTGAGTTTCATCCCCCACTGATTAAAGTTAATAAAGAACTAAAAAGCACCACCTGTTAATGCAGAATGTCATTATTTATTTATGCATAGGCACTTTTGATTTCGCTAATGTTAAGAAGAGATACAAAAATGCATTTTTAAAAATTGAATGGAGTGTGCTGACATTTATTTCTTACAGTGGCAAGTACCAAGGTCAGGGCCTGGTTACTAGTAAGACTGAAAGAGTATAGTGTTCTCTGCCCCATATAAATGCACATTTAAAAAAAAATACTGTAAAGTGAGAGTAAGAAAGCCTAATGCAATTCTGAGTTTTCCCATTATTATTATCTCATATAAATGTTTGAAATATCAAATGTATTTTTAAAACAAATGTAGCATTCTTGCTTTCCTGTTGCCTTAAAGCACTTGCTTATTCTATAAAGCAACGCTAAGTACTTCACAAGAAAGGTTACTGAAGGAATAAGTAAATAGCTATTAATCCACGTGAATTCTTTTTAAAAATATATTAGGCTGAGTCAGTAAATAGAGCCTTGTCAGATAAGAATAAATTTGTAAAATAATGTTCTTTTTCTTCTCATCTTCATACTCTGGAGGGGACTCAGCCTAACTCTAAATACTAGCTACATTCCAAAGACCCTCAACTTCCTCTTTCTATTTGTGGTATCTCCTTTGAGCTCCAGGGTAATATATGCAACTGCCCAGGTGACATGCCTACTTGAATCCTCAAATTTGTCGTGCCCAACACTGACTTTTTTGCTTTATAACCTTCACGAACTTCCAAATCTACTCCTCTATCCAGGCTTCTCCATTCCATGATATTACCAATATTCACTTAGATACTAGGGTCAAAAATTTTGAGCTTTCCTTGACTCCTATTTTTAGCTCATATCTTTTGTTCAGCAAATAATATACACCTTCAAATATATCAAGTGTGATGGTTAATTTTATGTGTCAGCTTGACTAGGTTAAGGGATACCCACATAGTTTATAAAACATTGTTTCTGAATATGTCTGTGAGGTTGTTTCTAGCACAGATGAGTAATTGAATCAGCAGACTGAGTAAAGATTTACACTCACCAGTGTGGGTGGGCATCATTCAATCTGCTGAGGGCCCAAATAGAACATTTGTTCTTGCATCAGCCTACCTTGCAATGCTCATACTCAGAACCTGTTCACATCTCTCTCTCTCTCTCACTTCCCTAAGTCTCTACTCAAATGCCACCTTTGTTAAAGATGGCCTTAACATTCTCCTCAGCTTGACTAAACTTTTGACAGGTTTCTTTCTAACTCTAGGCCTCTCTTTCTTGTAGCATTTAGTTTAGAAAGCTTGCAATTGTAAATTCTTTCTCTGCTGCATTTGAGATAAAAATCTTCCAGCCTCTTTCCAGTTTTACAATCCAGGAATGTGTTTCTCAGGGACCTGGGAGCCATCCCAGTCTCTACGAGAAGGTAGAAGTCTTATTTTGACAAGGTACAATTAGCAAAATCAGATGGCCAAATCACTGTGCACAAACCCCTATGTCCTCCATCACTTTTGTACTAGCTCACCCCAGTACTAAAATATTCTCTTGCCTTTTTTGTCAGCAATGTTGAGTTTGATCTCTTTCCTCAGTTCAATATTCTTGACCCCATTGCAATAGTCTTGAAAAAAGTCTTCCTTGCCTATGTAATTCTGTCTGGTATAATTTTTCTTTGGCACCTTCTCAGAAAGTCTGCTCTGACATCCAGGTATAAAGCAGCCCACGCTCACCATGCTTCCCACACATTAACCCTGTCACTCTTTATGCCTTCTCCTGCTTAATTTTTCTTCATAAAACTTATCACTAGCTGACATTATATTACACATTTTCTTTTATTTATTAGTCAGTTTCCCCACTAAAATATGAGTTTCATGAATCAGGTGGTTGTGTTTTTACTTCATCACCATTGTATACTCAGCACCTAGTACTGTACTGGGCGTGTTACAGGCTATCAGTGATTGTGTGTTCATGGAAGAAAGGAAGGCAGGAAGGCAGACAGGCAGGTACGCAGGAAAGAAGGAAAGGAGGGAGGGAGGGAAGGATTAAAGATTTAAAATAACTGAGCATGGAAGAGAAAATATTGAAGAAGATTCCATTTTTCAGTTTTGCTAACCTTGCATTCTTTAATACTCCCTGAAAGCTTGAGACATTTTGTAAACATTTTGAATTGTTTATATATCCTAATTCTACAGAGTTCTCATTACTTACATGAGGTCACAAGGTAGGTTTTCATCCTATTCTCACCAACCTCCACCATTGGAGGGTTTGAGAGCAATGCCAGGAAGAGGGCAATGTCCCCCAAAGTAGCCCAGCCTTCCCTTCAGACAGTCTCCTCTCTTCCTTCTCTGTAAGGGACGCACAGATACATTCTCTCATGGCACTTCATCTTGTCAACCACTCCTTCACTTTCCAGGTAGACTAGGAGAGGAGAAGCCACTTCTTAGCTAACCATTCATGGCCCTGGATCACAGGGGACAGGGTAGAAAAGATAATTCACCCTTTCATTCAACAAACATTACGGAGTAGTGGGCATATGACAGTAAACAAAAGTGGAGGTACCTTCCCTGCCCTCGCAAGGCTGTCAGGGAGCTTCCATTCTCATAGCGAAGGTATACCAACAATGATACAGCAGTGTAAAATGAGGTATATGAGAGAGGAATTAAAATGTATTATCAGGAGGAGACTAATAAGTCCAAGAAAGAAGGAAGACTGAGACCTAAAAGATACATGAGAAGAAGCCAGTAATGCAAAAAATTGGGACAGGAAAGCTGAAACACAGGTCAAAAAGTAGAGGTAGAAGTAGGAAAGCCTAGAACAATTTAGTTCGGTGTAGAGCAAGGGGAACTGATGAGAGATAAGGAAGGGAGTTAGTGGGGAACAGGTATTATAGGACATTGCAACCAATGTTAAAAACTTTGGACTTTTGAGGGCAACACTGAGGATTATAAATGTTTCTGACTTTCAGGAAGATCATTCTGGCTGCAGAGTAGAATATACATTCAGAGGGTCCAAACTTGAGCTAGGAAAATCATTTTGAGGCCAGTTTTTGGAATCCAGGCAAGATTATGTTCGTAGCAAGAATTAAAGAGTGGGATGGAGAGAAGTGAATAGATAAGTTAATTATGCTGGGATTTGGAGTTTAAATGTGAAAGATCAATGGCAGAGGGAGAAGTTACTATTGGTTTCTAGGTTACTATCAGGTTTCCATTCACAGAAATGAGGAAGAATGAGGTTTGGGAAAAGACATGAAGCTCACTTGTTTTGTTCGGGGCATTTATCATGATTCATGCCCTATACTCCCCAACACAGGTAGATAAACACTCATAAATTTCAGGGTTACATAAGTTTACAAGCTACTGTGTCCAGACTCAGCTCAAGCTGCCAATTATATTTTATAAGCTGCCTCCCAGTCAGTTGTTATTGATATCAAAGAAAGAGCTACAGTTTTGATGCCTGAAATTGATGGATAGACCCTCCTGATTGCAGAAGTTTCAGGGCTTTGAAATTGAACCTGGAGAGGAAGCTGTGGACTCTCCGCCTTGCTGGCCTTATGGTAGTACAGATTTTAAGATGCAATTTATGATTGTGTTTCACACTTGCTTTATTCTCTCTTTCTTTCTCTGATGGTGTGGGTCTTAGAAATGCTATGGATAGAGAAAAAGGAAGTAAGTTCCCATGGAGAGAAGACTAAAAGATGTCAGCAACTTTTTTTTCAAACAAGAGTGCATAGCAGAGAGTTGTTCTTTTTCTCTGCCTGCAGCGGGCCAGGAAATTTCATTATACCTGATGGATACATTTTAGACTCATTATTTCCTCTTTGGAACTGGGCATTTTATTCATATTGAAGGGCTCACAATGGGCAAAGGTGAGAAAACAGGAAAGGTAATAGTAATTGAATGTTCCATTTAGAACAAAGATAGGTCAAAGGTCCTGAAAAGCTGAACCAGGCTTTCATGCTGAGTCAACATCCGTAAGCCAGACAAAGTTGCTATTGAGGGATTTCTGATCAAATGAAACTATTGCAGCTTAAGATTTTAAAGGATGTTTATTTACATTACAGTGATGATGAATGTGTGAATGATGTCTGCATAAAATAGAAATAGCAAATAGCAATAAAAGTCATTAAGTCACTGTGGGTGCTTTATATCACAGGCAGGATTGCTGAGCTGGAAAGATCCATCTCCAATGCAAACATTCAACAAGGAAGGAGTATCCAGCAGAAGCTCACTTTGTGTCTCCTCATTTTTATACACACACGCAAACACAAATGTATTATAAGTTCATTGTAGGGATGAAGAGAAGATATAAAAAGAAATAGAAATATTAGTATATATAGAATATCTGAAATTGAGCATATATTTCTGGACTTTTAAAATTTTCAAATTTTTTTCTATTCATTTTATTTTTTATTATTTTTTTTTTATTTCAGCATATTACAGGGGTAAAAATGTTAGGTTACATATATTGCCTTTGCCCTGCCCAAGTCAGAGCTACAAACGTGTCCATCCCCCAGACCCATTAGGTGTCTATATACCCATGCCCTCCATCCCCCTACCTGCCCAACACCCAATGAATGTTACTACTTATATGCACACATAAGTGTTGATCAGTTAATACCAATCTGATGGTGAGTACATGTGATGGTTGTTTTCCATTCTTATGACAACCCCAAAGATTCTGCCATGAGACTACTGGAATTGATAACAAATTCAGCAAAGTCACAGGTTCCAAAATCAATGTACACAAATCAGTAGCATTCCTATACATCAACAACAATCAAACTGAGAACTAAATCAAAAATTCAATACCCTACAATAGCAACAAAGAAAATAAAGTACCTAGGAATACATTTAACTAAGGAGGTGAAAGACCTCTACAGGGAGAACTATGAAACACTGAGGAAGGAAATAGCAGAGGACACAAACAGGTGGAAAACCATACCATGCTCATGGGTTGGCAGAATCAACATTGTTAAAATGTCTGTACTACCCAAAGTGACCTACAGATTCAATACAATCCCTATTAAAATACCAACATCATTTTTCACAGATCTAGAAAAAAATAATTCTATGCTTCGTATGAAACCAGAGAAGACCCCGTACAGAGAAAGCAATTCTAAACAAAAAGACCAAGTTGAGAGGCATCAAGCTATGCTACAAGGCTATGAAAACTAAAACAGCATGGTACTGACACAGGAACAGAGACATAGACCAATGGAACAGAACTGAGAACCCAGATATAAAACCATCCTCATATAGCCATCTAATCTTTGACAGAGCAGAGAAAAACATGCTCTGAGGAAAAGAATACTTATTTGATAAATGGTGCTGTGAAAATTGGACAGCCACATGTAGAAGACTGAAACAGGATCCTCACCTCTCACCTCTCACAAAAATCAGCTCACGGTGGATAACAGATTTAAATCTAAGGCATGAAACTGTAAGAATTCTAGAAGAAAATGTTGTAAAAACTCTTATAGACATTGGCCTAGGGAAAGAATTTATGAAGAAGACCCCAAAGGCAATCACAGCAACAACAAAAATAAATAAATGGGCTCTATTCATTTTAGGATTTAAACTATAGTAACAGGAATGTGGCTATTTTTGCTGGTGCTAAATGAAAGGATCTGCAAATTTAAAGAAAATAAACATATTACTTACAATAATATACCAGTTCAAAAATTCTGATAAAAAATACTAAATTTTGTTCATCCCATGACAGCTTAAAGTGTTTTCATGTACTAGTTGTTCTCAAACAAAAATATACTGGTGAAAGAAAAATTCTGAATCTGAAATTGAATGAACTCCTATATATTTAAATCTTTATTTGTAAGACGACCTAGAAAAATTTCAAGACATATTTTTTGTTGCTGTTGTGGTTTTTTTTTTATTATTTTTATTTCAGGATATTATGAGGGTACAAACATTTTGGTTACATTTTATGTCTCTGCCTCATCCAAGCAAGGATTAGAGGCATGTCCTTCCCCTCTACAATGCTCACCATGTCCATTAGTTGTGAGTTTACCCTCCCAACCCCCTAATCCCTGGAGAATAGTACTACTGTGTGAGCACCCTAGTGTTGATCAATTAGTGCCAATTTGATGGCGAGTGCAAGTGGAGCCTATTCTTCCCATCTTGCGATACCTCACTTCACATAGTGGGCTCAAGCTCAATCCAGGAAAATATAAGAGGTGTTAGATCACTGTCGTTTCTTATAATTGAGTAATATTCCATTGTATACATAAACCAAATTTCAATAATTCACTCATGAATTGACGGGCACTTGAGTTGTTTCCACATCCTTGTAATAGTGAATTGTGCTGCCATAAACATTTGGGTGCATATGTCTTTATTATAGAATGTCTTTTGCTCTTTTGGTTAGATGCCTAATAGTGCTATTGCTGGATCGAATGGTATTTCTATTTTTAGCTCTTTGAGGTATCTCCAAATTCTTTTCCACAGACGTTGCACTAATTTGCAGTCCCACCAGCAGATTCTAAAAGAAATAATTTAAAGTAGTCCAAAATTGAAACTGAGGCTATTTTACAAATCCAGAAAATCTAGGTACTATTAAACAAAATAGTGTGTAAATGTTTCTGTTATCTGCCAACTGTGTTACTTGTATGAACCATCATAATCATTTCCAACATAAGCCCTCCATCCAGAATCACCCTAGGCATTGGTGAATTTCTCTCATGTCAACATTCCAAGAATTTTATATTTTACACACACACACACACACACACACACACACACATATGATTATATATGAGATATATATATATATATCTCTTGGAAACTTGGAACTTCAGCACTTGTGCTGCTGCTTCAAATTTGCTGATTTCATCACCTTTTTAGCATACAGAAATATACCTTATTTTCCAGGTAACAAATCTTAGGATGGGCAAGATAGAGTAAAGAAGTCTGATGTCTGGTTCTGCCATCTCTAGGGTAAGCTTATGATTTTACCTCATATTCATCTTATAATTAGGATATACAAACTTACCGAATTTTCCAAATGAGAAATCTAGGGGCAGGCAAGAGAGAAGAAGAAATCTAAATGTTCATTCTAGTACCCACAGCTAGGTGACCTAAGCTAATTCTGAATCTGAAATTGAATGAACTCCTATATATTTAAATGTTTATTTGTAAGATGACTAAAATCTCTGATTCTATTTGCACGATTCTATGATTCTTAAGTAAACTCTGGCTATTCTGACTGGTTAGTGTCCAGACTGAAGCTCAAACAATTCTGCCTAGTAACTGACAACTTCCCCTTTCTCTTCTATGCTTTTCAGTACGTAAAGGGTGTGTGTGTGTGTGTGTGTGTTGTGTCGTGTCTATCTATCCTCTTTATACTGCTCTCTCTCTCTCTAGGTGTCCTAGTTCACTTAAATCCTGTCTTTATATCTTATTGTTGAATAAAGAGTACTCTTACTCAGCAGTAGCCTCTTAACTTGGTTATCTCTCTATATTCTGGAGTATTTTTTATCCAGTTCCTTCTTTGAACATACTTCTCCTTATCCAGCCACAATATCTACTGCTTAAATATTCAGTAAATTTTTAGTTGATTGCTATCTATTGGAAAAACAACCTTTATAAAACCCATGTTTACCTATACTACTATAGCAATAGGTCCTCTATTAATAAAAACGAACATGACTAAAATAGACATGCTTCTGAGAATGGGGCAACTCACCCTAGTGACTATAAAACTAACCAATTCGGTAATTTCTTAGGGAAGAGATTTTCTATAAAAATTTTCTAAAAAATTTTCAGAAAATGAGCCTTATCAGTGTTTAGCATCACTTAGCTGATACAGCATATAATTTTGGGCACATTATGTTACTATCTCTAGTTTTCTGGAATACAGAAAAGATACTCCATGCATATGGTTTTGAACATATTACAAATGGGAATTTGATTTTGAGGAAACAATCTTGGTACACTGGGTGAACTGAATAAGGAAGAACTAAAGGAAAGGAAGGGAGGAAGGAAGAGAGAGGGAGTAGGAGGGAGGGAGGAAGAAAAGTTGTTTAACCTTTAAAAGGAATAGAAGGATTAAATTGAAAAACATCATAAAAATATTTTAAAATGAAGAAAAGCTTTTAAGATAATTTGGTTCAGTTATATAGACAAGGTTGAAGAAAGAGAAATATTGTTGGCGCTCAGAGATATACTCAGAGGAGTCAAGACACACTGTGTATAAATAATTTTGCTGAAAAGAAGTATGGAAAGATGGTCCTGAGGGTTTGTGAAGATGAGTCATCTGGCCGACTTGGAAGTGAAACAGAAACACAAATAATAAGAATTTGACCAATGAGTTAAATCGCATTAATCCAATTTAAATATTGAATCTGTAAATTATTCTCTATATTGCTTGGAATCTTTGGAGTGATGTAAATTGCTCCTTACAATTTGATATTTTGCCTCTGTGTTGACATTAGTTCATGCTCAATTCTTTCCTTTACCATCACTAACACATAGATTATATTATTCTCAGTCCAGAAAAACAACGTTGATAGCACAGCAGAACTTATTCCTCCTATCTAACTGTAATCCTCTATGTTGGTTAACCAACCCCTTCCTATTATTCCTTCTCCCACCCTTCCCCAGCCTCTGGTAATAATTTTTAATGGTCTCATCACAAAGAAACAATGAATGTTTGGAATGATGGAAATACCAAATACGCTGATTTGATGTATTTTCCCTGTATCCCATAAATATGTACAATTATTATGCATTAATTTTTAAATGAATAAATAAAAGCAAAAAAATAGTGAGGTTAAATGCAGCACTATAAAGTAAATATAGAAGAATTGCAAGATATTAAACCACTTAAGTGAAAGAGAATGAAAAATACTTATTTTAAAAGTTAAAGAGATCAGATATTTAAATTAATCTTGGAATGTTAAAGGAAAAATAAAGTTTGGGAATATAAGATGTGAGGAAATAAACAACTAGATGTATGATCACAAAGAAAATATAACTTATAAAAATTTTAATATCTCTCAAAATGTATTAACTCTTATGGGTATGACTCTGTCATTCAATGTTTTAATAAATATCATTATTTCTATCAGTGTATCTATAATTTTCAGGATTGCAACAGGTAACTGTCTCCAGAATATATCCCCATATATTCCCATCATGTAATACTTTAAACATAAACTAAATATACAGCATTTCTTAATGTAGCCTTTTGAAATAATTTCTAATTTCTAAAAGGTTAAATTATACTCTTGATTAATGAGTAAAAAGTGATTTTAGGGCCGGGCGCGGTAGCTCACGCCTGTAATCCTAGCACTCTGGGAGGCCGAGGTGGGCGGATTGTTCTGAGCTCAGGAGTTCGAGACCAGCCTGAACAAGAGCAAGACCCCGTTTCTACCAAAAAAATAGAAAGAAATTAATTGGACAGCTAAAAATATATATAGAAAAAATTAGCCGGGCATGGTGGCTCATGCCTGTAGTCCCAGCTACTTGGGAGACTGAGACAGTAGGATTGCTGGAGCCCAGGAGTTTGAGGTTGCTGTGAGCTAGGCTGATGCCACGGCACTCACCCCAGGCAAGAGTGTTATACTCTGTCTCAACAAAAAAAAAAAAAAAAAAGATAATTCCTAGAAGCAAATCTAATGGTTCTTTTTAATGCTCTTAATATACACTGCCAAATTGATTTACAAAAGGAGTGTACCAAATTTACATTTCCACTAGCAACATGTAAGAATATCTGTTTTAATTAGGCAATGTTAAGAAGGAAACAGCTAATTTAAAACATAAGGAAAATTTTTCAAAATAATAAAGAATGTTAAT
>CAUYSK010004478.1:0-41719 GCA_963575035.1 Avahi laniger | reverse complement strand
CTTGTACTTGTGAGCACTCAGTGTGTACAGGACTGTATCAAGGCCAGAACCAGGATTAGAAAGAGTGGCCCCAGCCACAAATTTGGATAGAAAGGATGGAAACTAGGATGTTCATCAAGTGTTGTTATAATAGAAAACCTTGGAAAATGGTGCCATGTTACCTTTATCAGATACATTATTTGCAAGTATTTTCTCCCATTCCATAGGTTGCTTTTTCACTCTATTGATTGTATCCTTTGATACACTGAAGTTTTTAATTTTTTTATACCCTCCAGTGGATCCTCATTAAAGTTTTAAATTCTGATGTAGTCCAATTTATTTATTTTTACTTTTGTTACCTGTGCTTTTGATATCATATCCAAGAAATCATTACCAAATCCAGTCATAAAGTTTTCCCCCCTAAGTTTTCTTCTAAGAGTTCTACCATTTTAGCCCAGGAGTAGTGGCTCACGCCTGTAATCCTGGCACTTTTGGGAGGCCAAGGCAGGAGGATCACTTGAGGTCAGGAGTTTGAGACCAGCCTGAGCAACCCGTGTCTACAAAACATAGAAAAATTAGCCAGGCATGGTAGCACTTGCCAGTAGTCCCAGCTACTCGGGAGGCTAGGGCAGGAGGATCGCTTGAGCCAAGGAGTTTGAGGTTGCTGTGAGGTACGATGATGCCACTACACTCTAGTCCAGGCAACAGAGTGAGACACTGTCTCAAAAAAAAAAAAAAAAACCAAGGTTCTTAAGTTATAGCTTTTACATTTAGGGCTTTGGTCCATTTTCAGTTAAGTTTTTGTATATGCTATCAGGTAAGGGTCTAACTTCATTCTTTTACATGTGAATATCCATTTTTCCCAACGTCATTTATTGAAGACTGTCCTTTCCTCACTGAATGGTCTTGCCACCCCTGTTGAAAATTTTTGACCATATACGTGAGTGTTTATTTCTGGGATTTGGATTCTATTCCATTGGTCTATATGTTCATGTTTATGCCAGTACCACAGTTGTGATTACTATAATTTTGTAATAAGTTTTGAAATTAGGGAATTATTCTTCTTTTTCAAGATCGTAGGCTATTCAGGGTCCCTTGAGATTCCATAGGAATTTTAGAATGGATTTTTCTATATCTGTAAAAAATGCCATTGGAATTTTGATAAAGATTACATTAAATCTGGAGATCACTTTGTGTAGTATTGACATCTTAAAAATATTAAGTCTTCCAATCCATGAACACAGAATGTCTTTCCACTTATTTGTGTCTTCTTTAATATCTTTCAGCAACATTTTATAGTTTTCAATGTACAAGTCTTTCACCTCCTTGGTTAAGTTTATTCCTCAGTATTTTATTCTTTTTGATGCTATCATAAATAGTACTGTTTACTTAATTTTCATTTCAGATTGTTCATTGCTAATGTATAGAAAGACAACTGATTTTTGCATGTTAGTTTTGTATCTTGCAATTTTGCTGAATTCACTTACTAGTTCTGCCAGTTTTTTGTGTGGAGTTAAAGTCCCTGTTGATGCCTGCCAGAGCCGGGAGACTCTACTTGTCTGGATATTTCCATACCTCACTTTCCTGGTCCTTCTTGGCTTCTTATGCTGCAGTCATCACTAAGAACACCAAGGGAGAGAGCTTTACTACAACTGCTGCCACTGGCAGGACTTTCTGAGTTGGTATTTGAACTGAGTATACTGGTGAACCAGTATTTTTAGGGTGTGTGGTGGTTGGTATTCCAAGGCTGAGATGAGACCTTTACCTACACTGTCCCTACCATCATGACATCCTACCAACATGGAGGTGAGTGGGCGTGAGTAGCCCAGAAACAAGAAACTTGGACACCTTGGGAATTTCTTTGGACCAACTTGAAGCAGAGCCTCCTTTCTTGAACAGCATCCTGGTTCTCTTCCAGAAGAAGATAGACAAGACTGATTCTGGTGTGGTTACTGGGCTCTCAGCCCCACCATTTGCTGCATTAGAATCCCTGGCCGGTATGACCAGGGACACAAGGCAGCTTCATGGAGATGGGCCTCTGGGAGACTAAGCCACATGTTTGGGGTTCAAAAAGCATTTGGTAAAAGAACAAGGAGTGTACATTGTTTGCCAGCAGGAAAATGCAGTTACACCATTCAACCATGTGGCTTTCCAACCGTGTCTCAACTCCATATTGATGCTGCCTTCCAATTCTCTCTACTTCAGGAAGGTTGAGTCATCATATTCGATATTCCCATCTTTCCAGGGACCTTCCCACCACCCACGGGATGCTTTTATTTAGATATTTCTGCCCTACCTCTTACAGCATCCTCTTTTTACCAAACTGATAGAGTTGTACCTACAGGAAAGTGAATTTTCTGGGCCCTATCCCATCATCATCTCTCTCTGGGGGCATTGATCAGCTGTCAGAATCTTCAAGACTGTGAGTTTGGGGGCTACTCTCAGAGGTCCAGCCTGTACTTTTCTTTGACCAGGTCTGTTAAGAAACTTCTACCACCATTTCTGGGTCACCTGAGGCTCATGGTTACTGTGACCCACGTCATTCTCCTGTCAAACACCATCAAGGCTCCTGTAAAGTAGCAAGAGGATACACCAAGATTCAAGGTGATGCCTAGGAAACAGGCAGCATAGAGCCCAGCCCATAGTGGGTGCTCATTTCAGTCTCAGATTCTGTATGCCTCAGTGGTCCAGAACCATCGGGTCAGTGCCCTATGGGCATGGAAACAGAAATTCTTAACTTGAGAGATTTTCGATGTAAAAGTAAGATCAAATAGTTTCCTAGGCCATGACATGAGTTTGAACTGACCACCATTAGTAGAAAGAACAATCAGAGGAAGAGCAGATGAAGGATCAAATCACCACTGTCCATACAAACCTCTTTCCTGTCTTGGAGGCTCCATCTCAGCTTGTACTATCTCTCTTCCTACATAGGGCTACCTGGGTGCTGGTTCATGTGGCATGACAACTTATCTGTGTGCCATTGCCATCTTGCAGACCCTACCCAACGGCATGACTGCACTATAAATTAGTGTATCGTAAAGCCCCCAAGGGAATGTGGAGGCCCTAGGATCTCCTCCAGCCTCTCCCAGGCTATCTTCAGTTACATGGGCATACACCATCCAGGTGAAATATGGGTACACACATAGCCTTATTGGAGATTCCTCCACTGTTAAGTTCCAGTCAGTCTGTTCTTCCTTTTCACTGTCACCCAGGCTCCAGTCTTTGTTATTGTTTAGTTGTAGGAGTTCTTTATATATTTTGGATATTGACTCCCTTATAAGATATATTATTTATGAATATTTTCTCCCATTCCATAGGTTGCCTTTTCACGCTACTGATTGTGTGCACAGAAGGTTTTACATTTTTATGTCCTTGTCTCCCCTGCACTCAGAATCCAAGAACCCCCATCTGCCTAGCCAAGCTTGTCAAGGCAAGGAGTAGAGGAGCTTAGGACAGGTTCTTCGGAGCTGCAGGATTTTCAACACGAAGCCTGAATCCAGATTCCCACCCACCCCTTCTCTCCCAACTTGCATGGTCAAACTCCCTCCCAAATTTAGAGACTTAGCTTGGTGCAGAGAGGAGCCAGATGTTGACAGCAGGCCCTGTGGGCTGGGCCCTTCTATCCTGGGCTCCCAGATAGTGCTCCTGAGGGCTAACTCGCTGGATGTGCAGAAAAGCCCTGGTTTGCAGCCCCAGCTCTCCAGCTTCCTTCAGGGGACACGGGCCCAGCTTGCAGCCCCTTTCCTGCATCTCTGCCACTCCCATAGAAAGGGCGGACACCGGGAGGGCTCAGGCTTGTTCTCTGGAAGCAATCCAGGTCTATGGGCAGCACTCGTTCTCTCATAGCATGAGCACTTGGGGAGGGGTCAGGGCAGGAGGACAGGGTAAGTCAGAGAGGAGGCGACAGGGTTCAGAGGTTTCCTGGAAGCTTGCTGAGGGGATGGGGTGGTGGGGGTGGGAGTTAAGGAAAGGGGTTAGGGGTTCAGCAAATGTAGTGGGGAAAATGCTAATATTGGAGGCTCAGGAACCTCAGCTTCCTGCTCTCTGCAGGCCTTTGGGAGGGGCACCCAGGTGGATTTGGTGCTGGGGGTGAGGATTCACCATTCCAGTGCTTAGTGCCTAGGGATGAGGCAGTAGGATGAGAAAACTGTTTTCTGTACTGCTTTTAAACCCAGAATCCTCCTTGACTTGAGCGGGATGGGGCATTGATTCTAGCCACTGCTACCAGGCTGACTGGCAAGGATGTATTAATAATACTCCTCTGCTCTGGACCCAGTCTGAATACAAAGGCCTTCTCTGAGCACCCACTCTCTTAATACGGCAGAAATGGTCTGAGACAGCATTTCCCAAACTCTTAAGAACAGGAAGGTCAAACACAAAACGATGCGCAGGGATCTGCCCAATCAAAGATCTCAAGACTGCATCACTCCCCACAAGAGCAGCCCTGAGCCCTTCTGGGTTTCCCCCCAGGACCCAGGTTTTCCTGATGGAAATCTGAGCTGAGTTCCCTTTCCCAAGATCTGTCTGTAGGTCATCCCACCCCCCAAAGAAACCCAACCTGGGGACCCCAGTGCCTTCTCAGTCCCTACACAGTTTCCCAGAGCTAAACTAGGGAGCTACATTCCTGAGCTCCTCAGGCTACTGTGGGAGTCTAGGAAGACTTGGGGGTCCCCAGTCATTCCTGACTTTGTTTCCAGAGGACCGAAAGCTGTTCGTGGGGATGCTGGGCAAACAGCAGGGCGAGGAGGACGTCAGACGCCTGTTCCAGCCTTTTGGCCATATCGAGGAGTGCACTGTCCTGCGGAGCCCAGATGGCACCAGTAAAGGTGACCTAAGCTGACCCTGGGATTTTCTGGTAACCTTTTGTCACTCTGGGCCACACGACCCGTTGGCCCCTGTGGCCTGAGCCACCCGATCCCTCTATCCTGCCCCAGGCTGTGCCTTTGTGAAGTTCGGGAGTCAAGGGGAAGCTCAGGCGGCCATCCAGGGTCTGCACGGCAGCCGGACCATGGCGGTGAGGGCGGGTGCCCGGGCCCAGGGTGAGGCCAGTGGGGCGGGGACGGGCTCCTCCCCACTCGCGCTGGGTGCCCGGGAAAGAGCCTGACCCGAAGGGCGCTCAGCCCAGGGCTGAGGTCAGGGCTGGGGCCAGGGTCGGGACCGTTCACCACGGCCTCCCCTGCCCCGCCCAGGGCGCCTCGTCCAGCCTTGTGGTCAAGCTGGCGGACACGGACCGGGAGCGCGCGCTGCGGCGGATGCAGCAGATGGCCGGCCAGCTGGGCGCCTTCCACCCCGCGCCCCTGCCGCTCGGGGCCTGCGGCGCCTACACCACTGCGGTAGGTGGCGGCGCCGGCGTGGGCGGTGGGGCGCCCGGGCCGCTGCCCGCCGCTTGCCCCCCACACCCGTCCGTCTTCTCTCCCGAAGATCCTGCAGCACCAGGCGGCCCTGCTGGCGGCGGCGCAGGGCCCGGGCCTGGGCCCGGTGGCGGCAGTGGCGGCCCAGATGCAGCACGTGGCGGCCTTCAGCCTGGTGGCCGCGCCTCTGTTGCCCGCAGCAGGTAGCGCTCCGCGTCTGGGGAAGGGTGCGGCTGGGAGGGGCAGGGCGGGCGGGGCCTGACTCTCCGACCTCTCCCGCCACCAGCAGCCAACTCCCCGGCCGGCGGCGGCCCTGGCACGCTCCCAGGCCTCCCGGCGCCCATCGGCGTCAATGGATTCGGGCCCCTGACCCCGCAGACCAACGGGCAGCCGGGCTCCGACACGCTCTACAATAACGGGCTCTCCCCTTATCCAGGTGGGCCCCCGGCTCTTCCCAAATCTCCCCGAAATGGAGTGGGGAGCGGGGCACAGGGGGCGGGGGCCGGGGTCCCTGGGAAAGGATTCCCCCTTGTTCCCTGCTGCCTCTCACAGCCTCCCTCACTCCCTGAGCGGCCCACTGGCCCCCGCCCGCCCGCCTTCACCGTAGGCCTTGCGCCCCTCTCTCCCCAGCCCAGAGCCCCGGCGTGGCTGACCCCCTGCAGCAGGCCTATGCTGGGATGCACCACTACGCAGGTTTCACTGGGCGCTTCGCGGCCTGGAGGTGGGGGGGTTGAAGGGCCCCAGGAAGGAATAGGGAGATTGTGGGGGGTTTAGGCTCTGTTCTGAGGAGTCTACCCTCCCATTACCCCCACTCTCCAGAACGACCTCTCTCCGTGTGAGGGTTACTACCAGACTGGGCTGAATTGGTCAGAGGTGGCCAGGCAGGTGGGGCCCTGCTTGGGGGATGGCTCCTGGGGGTCACTGCCCACTCCCGCCTCTGTCTCCAGCAGCCTATCCGTCGGCCTATGCCCCAGTGAGCACGGCGTTTTCCCAGCAGCCTTCAGCCCTGCCCCAGCAGCAAAGAGAAGGTGAGGGACTGGGGGCTGGAGATCAGGGCCTGGTGGGGCTGGACTCAGGGCCCCTCCCCTGAACCAGCCTGCTACTGTTCCTTCAGGCCCAGAAGGCTGTAACCTCTTCATCTATCACCTGCCTCAGGAGTTTGGTGATGCGGAACTCATACAAACATTCCTGCCCTTCGGAGCCGTTGTCTCTGCCAAAGTTTTCGTGGATCGAGCCACCAACCAGAGCAAGTGTTTCGGTGAGCTGAGCCCCACTCCTGGGCCTCTCCCACTTCTAGCTAAAGGATTCCCTGCAGACCCTAAGACTGTCCCTCCGTAAGGCAATGCCTTCCAGAGACTGAATGTATGGCAGTAAATGGAGTCGCAGACTAGTGACGGGGCTAAGCCTAGGCCAACAACAAGCCTTATTTCAGATTCACCTGGGAAGACCAGGTGTCTGGAATATGCTCAGCCAGGTCAGGGCTTTGGAGTCTGGCCATGGCAGGCGGAATCTGGATCTGGGACCAGAGATCCCCTCTAACTCCAACCACAGTTCTGAGGACCAGAATGGAAGCTGTGGGGGAAGAAGCCAACACGTGCCAGAGAAAACAGGGAAACATCCCAGTCAACACACTGACACCCCCGCCGTGCCCCCCTGCAGACTCAGAGTTGCCTTTTGTCCTTCCAAGAATCACACCTTTAGGAATCTCAGGCCATTTGTCTATGAGTGTGTGTCTGTTGTACCCAAACAATGGGGGAGGGGGGTATGTATTTGATGGAACTGGCCTGAGGGGGATGAGAGAAGAGGGAGCTGTCAGAGAGCAGGGAGGACCTGCCAGGCAGAGTTCCCTGCTAACCTCTCTGCCCACACCCCCCCCAGGGTTTGTTAGTTTTGACAATCCAACCAGTGCCCAGACTGCTATTCAGGCCATGAATGGCTTTCAAATTGGCATGAAGAGGCTCAAGGTCCAGCTAAAGCGGCCCAAGGATGCCAACCGGCCTTACTGACCTGCTCTCACTGACCAGCCACAGAGAGGTGAGTCTCTGATGAACCCCAGACAGGTGGGGCCTGAGTGATGAGACCCTCCCAGCTTTGAAGCTCCTTTTGGGATGCTGGAGGCACCCACCTCTGAGAAAGTCTGGGAGAGAGAGAAGAGCCCGGAGCCAGGAGGAGTCCTCAGATGGAGACTTTGTACTTTTGCTTCAATCCAAAGACTGACATAAATTAGACAACATCCCTAACCCTGTGGTCTAGGAGAGACAATTGCAGTGAAATGCATCCAGTTCTACTGCAGAAATAGCCGCAGGGGGCCATGGGAGTAGAGAAATGTATGTGGTGAGCAGCTGGGGGCTGGGGAATGAGACTAGAAAGGTAGATTTGGGCCAGCTTGTGAAGAATCTTAAAGGCCATGAGTTCAGACTTTATCTTCAAGATAATAAAGAACCATTGAGTAGTTTAAGAAGGGACTAGATGTAAGGGCTGGGATAATGGCAGTGAACGTGGAGATGTGGAGAGAGACGCAAACTTGCTTAAGAAGTAGGATCTGCAGGACCTGGTGGGTGATGGGGTGAGATGACAAGTTCTAGGTTTTTGGCAGGCCCTTGAGTTCATAGGATGCCCCCTGCAACTGTGGAAAATTTGCTCTCCCAGAAGGTCCACATGGCCCTTCTGAGCTCCCCCAGGAGCCTTCCGGAGGGAATGTTGGGCTGGGGTCATCTGCCCAGGACCGAGGGTCTGACTTCAGTAGACCAGGCTGCTGCCTTGGCCCTGCTCTAGCTCCAATCCTCGGGAAGAGAGGTCTGGCCGGTCACCTGAGATGTCACTGATGGGGCGAGCTGCTCTTCCTGTCTGACCTTCCAGGGTGATTTTCGCCTTTTTCTCTTCCCTCTCTCCTTTCCAATTAATACCCAACAACAGAAACGGAAGAGTGAGAAGAAAGGAAAGGAAAAGCACAGAAACGCTTGAGCAGCCCTTCCCGAAGGAGCAGCTGCAGACGGAGATGGATCGGACCCGAGGCTGGTGCCTGGGGCTCAGGCCACTCTTAAGGATTATTTTTATCCAGTGGGCTGTTCTGTGCCCACCGCACAGAGCTCAGGCTGGCAGGGCTCGAGGGCTCGAGGGCTGGCTGAGGATTGACTATCTAGGGGAACCAGCAGAGGGCGTTGGGGGTGCCAAGGGCGTCTCCACAAGGGAAGCCCAGATTTACTTCTTTCAAAATCATATCATTCCTTAGAGTTTAGGGACCAAAGGACTATTGCTTTTTTAAGAATATATATATATCTATATAAATTAAAACAAACAAAAAACAAACAAACAAAAACCCAAGAGAAACAAAAAAGACAGTATAGAGTCTCATAAAAGCTGCCTTTAAATATCCCTAGGAGACAGGGTGAAGGAGACCCTTGCTAGCCCCAGTCTAGGCAGAGGGAGGCTGTGGAAAGATTGTTCTGTGTCTCATTCCCTCTTAAACCATTTCCCCTCCTTGCCCTCTTAAAAATAATTAAGAACTTGAGGTCTAGGCTCAGATACAGGTAACGAGAGAGTTATGGAAGCAGTGAACCCACAATCCACAAGCCCCAGACTCAGAGAGTATCCTGAAAAGGCCCCAGGAGGAGCTCAGGCCTGCCTTGGCTTTTGCCATCCTGAGAAGCCCCCCAGTCAGCAGGAGTGGAAGCCTCCCTTTCCTTCTCGACAGCCTTTCTTGTGAAACCACTGCTTCTCCAGCCAGGAAGAAAGAGAGAGTTTTGGCCACCTGAGCCTTTCCCTTCCCAGTCCAGATAGACAGGCCCTGCCTTTGGCTGAGCCGAGACACCTCCTGTTTCCCCTCCCCTTGAGCCAGCCCCAGTGTCCCCTTGCTCCAGGCCACCTTCTGTCTCTTAGTCTAAGTTTGCCCACCTATAAAGTAGATTCAGGGTATATGTAGAGGGCTGTGACAACGGACTTGGAAGGCTTGCTACTGTATATACTGCCATTGAGGAGGGGATAATTTTCAATATGTAGAAGCTTCAGAATTAGAGGTCCCTCTTTACCCCGGACCTGGGAGGGAAGTAGATGTTTTGCCAAAATACTTTTTCATTCCTTTAAAAAGTACATCTTTCCTATGCAAGAGTGTCTCACATGTGCTTATCCAAGGTGCTTCTAGTTGGTGAGCAGTGTTCAGCTTAGAAGTGGTGTGTGCTCTGTCTGTCTGTCTTTGTCTGTCTGTTGTATACAGTGGGTGCCATATAAAGCTGATCAATGGTGGTGCTTCCTGCCTGCTTCTGTGAGATGGGCACAAGATTCAGCTTAGAACACCACGACTCACCTTGCCTTGGTCAGCCTTTCCTGGGCCCGCAGGGCCTTGCACATATTTTTCCCGGGAGGACAATTTCCCCTCCACCCCACAGACGTGGATCAACCTAGTCTGAGGCCCCAGCTGTGTGGGGTCAGCCGTGTGGGGTCACTCCAATCCCCAGATGTTGCTGAGGCCAGAGGCCTCTGATCTGATATCACATCAGATAGTAAAGGATGTGGGGGGAGCGGGGGTGGAGGGTTCCTCCTTCATAACAGTTTCTAAGAAAACTTGTTCCCACCTGTTCCTCTGTCTATGACTCTTTTTTGGAGGGAATGGGAAAGAAAACTAGATATGGCGATAACATTACCAGGTAAGGTACGGTGTACGTCTGCAAATATTTCCAACTGAGAGAAGAGGCAGTGCTGAGGGCGTGTGTACACCGGCACAGTGCTGACACAGACTGACCACCCGGGACACAAATAGAGACATAGAGCCCTGCACATTCAAACCGATACTCACACGCAGGCAGAACTCCCTGAGTGTGAGGTGTACGCAGTGTGCTGGGTATTAAGACTCAGGCATGTTCCTAGTACTCAGTTAAAGGAGCAAGGGAGACCAACAATGCAGTTATAATGGGGGGGCCACGCAAGGTCCGTGCTAGCAAGGAGAGCACCTGATTCAGACTTTATTGGTGGGGAGGTCTGAGAAAGGCTTCCTGAAGGAGGTTAAGGAGGGGAAGGGCCTTTGAGGATGAACTGGGAGATTGGCACAAAGCTGTTTAGACAGCTGCATCATTTTGAAAAAGTATTTTTATTCCCAAGAAATAATAATGATTACCATTTATTCAGTGCCCATGATGTGGCAGATAATGGGCACAAGAGAAGACCTTTTTCCCATTCCTAACTCTACCCTGAACCTCATCATTGCAAGTCATGTTAAGACACTTGAACCAAAATGGTATTTAAACTATTTTGCTTTATACTTTAGTGTGTAGACTAGGAACTGGCAGACTGTGTGATTCCAAAGCTTCAGGGGTTGATGTGGTCTAGATCAGGGGTTGGCAAACCATGGCTTGTGGGCCAAATCTAGCTTATGGCCTATTTTTTATGATCTACAAACTAAGAATGGTTTTTATATTTTTAAAGGATTGTAAAAACAAAAAAAAGAAAATGAGACAGAGACCATATGTGGCCCACAAAGCCTAAAATATTTATCTTGTCCTTTAGACAAAAAGTTTATTGACCCCTGATAAGATCGTGGAAGACTTGTATAATGTCTGATGAGTTTCAACAACATGGTGTTTGTGTCTCTGTTTGTGTATATATGTATTAGTCTGGACCTTTTCAGTTTCAAGTGCCAAAAACCCAGCTCAAACATGTTTAGGCCAATAGGAAATTAATTAGTTTACATAAGTGATAAATCAAAGGCTGTATCTGCCTTCAAACATGGCTGGATCTAGGGGCTCAAACGATGTGTCCATCTCTTGGCTCTGCTTCCCTCTATATGTTGGCCTCACTAGCTCTAGCTCTAAAATCCTAAGGAGGACTTTGGCCAGCTTTGGACATGTGCCCACCACTAGGATGGAAGAGTAGGCCACCATAATTGACAACTTCAGCAGGACTGTGTGGATGGGAGAAATGGTTCCCCAAAGGAAGGGATGAAGGGCAGATACATGATATGTGTCCACTGTATTGCACCCTTTATTGCATCCACCTATATTTTCTTGACAAACATACAATTTCAAAAAGGTGCCTGCCTAACAAGGCAGTGATCCTAGACCCAACCAAATACACACACACACACACACACACACACACAAACACTTCCCAATGGGAGATAAAGCAGAATCATATCCACTTGCCCTCAGTCCAGGGTCCTTGGTGATGTGCAATTCTTGATCAAGTCTGTATATGACGTATGATTTTGCAATCTATGGCTAAAAGATAAACTTATCTACCCCTACATACTATATACTGGCTGTATAACCAACATGAAATAGTGGAGGGAAATAGTCTAACAAGTTCTTTTTAAGAGACGAGCTCACTACATTGCCCAGGCTGGACTCGAACTGCTGGGTTAGAGCCGTCTTTCTGCCTTCACCTCCTGAGTAGCTGGGACTATAGGCGTGCACCGCTGAATAACATTTTTTTATTTTTTTAATTAAAAAAATGTTTTAGAGATGGAGTCTCGCTATGTTGCCCAGGCTAGCATCAAACCCATGGGCCTAGGCAATCCTCTCGCCTCAGCCTCCCGAGTAGCTGGGACTACAGGTGTGTGCCACTGTGCCTGGAAATAACAGTTTTAAAAAAAAATCTTCCATTTGGAATTGGGGAGAGAAAAAAACAATGGTCACTAATCTACAGCATGTAACACATCCTTCTGGAGGGTGGAATGAATTTCTTGGTCAACACAACTGATTGTCTTTGGTCCTTTTCACTGGTAAATATCTCCTTTATCCATTGTTCTTTCTGAGAGGATGGTCCTTCTGGAATTGAAGCATCCCACTTCCCTTTTGACATTGTTTTGGGTTTAAAGAGTGCCTTAGGGATTAAGCATCCTTGCCGGATGTAAGGATTCTCTGATTCCAGGGCTCTCTATGAGCTAGGAACAATCATCAAGAATCTTGCTGAGTCCTGGTCCTTAAATCTCAATCTTGCCCTTATGGTTTCTGTCTTTTACCAACGGATCACACTTTGACCATTTCCCTCCCCCTCAGCTTGATGGCTTCCATCATGACCTGTCTGTGATGAAGAGTCACCCTTATTCTGCTCAGTGCCGCCAAAGAGAGATTACCTATTTGGCACTTGGCTGGCTCATGCTCCAGTGGCCCTGGCTCCAACCAGATAGTCAAAGTCCCTGAGTGGTCCTGGCTCCTAGGCCTCAGCCCCAAGGGGATACGAGGAACTGGACTGAGGCAGCCAGGCAAGCATCTCGGACCTGCAACCTGCAGCTTGCTCTACTCCGCCCCCTCTGGCCATGGCTCCTTATTACACTGAAGCCACATTACCAAAGGACTCATGAGGGGAGTCTGTCAGTTGACACTGAATTTGGGGGCCCTCTGAGAACGTAGAGCTTGGGGCCTTTGGGCAGAGTCTTCAGCCTTCAGCAGAGTCCCTGGAATGAATTTCTCTCCCTGGATACAACCTGGGTGTCCTAGATGTAGGACAAAAAGACCTCTGGTCTGAGATGGGACTGCTAACCTCTGACCTTGGAAGCAGCTCTGGATCTGCTGTGTGCTCTGTCCAGACCTGGAGGCTTATCCTTGCCTCAGCGGAGCAGAACACACATGTAATACCCTCCAAAAGAGGGTGCTACGACGTGGCGATCACAGAATCTCACTTGATCCTTTTCACCTCCGGTTGTAAACTTTGGGTGGCCACTGTCCTGACTACACTTGCCTCCACTGTAACACAGTCAAACCCAGCAGGGACTCAGAGGGTGTCTGTGGCCTGTGAACCTCCCCCATAGTCAATATATTTGCACAATTGTGTTACAATGCCCTGTGTTCTTTGGTAGAGCCAAAGAAGAAAGAAAGTTCATGGGCTCAGGGAACTAAGAGCCAATGCAGGCAAAGGAGCTGCCCTTCCAGCCTGCAGCCTCAGCCAGGTGAGGTCTGCAAAGAGGTGCTCAAGTCTGTACCAAGTGCAAACTAACAAGGGGCAGAGGGCCACTCTTTTGCTCCCCATCCCTGACTTTGTGTCCTTGGCCCTCTGGAAGCCTGGGCTGACCAAAGCCTTTGACTGGCCGTCTGTAGAGGGGACTTTGGATTTCTAGGTTCTGGCCTCCTGCTCTCTAGCTGCCTATAAGCACAGAGACACAGAAGGCAGAACAGGCTGCCAGCCTGGATCTGGCTCTTCCCAAGGGTATCTTAGGTGCTGAGCAGAAAATGCAAGGGATGACAAAGAGAGTCCATGGAATGAGCCTCAGCTTCCTGGGAGTACTCCAGAAATGGGCAGACTCAATGATCTGGCCCTGGGTCCCTAAGAGGAAGCCCATGGTCTGGGCTTCCCTGCATTGGAGTAGGAAAAATCAGCTGTGTTACCCCACTGTTGGGACTCAAGGTTGGGATGGGGGCTTTGATTGTATCTCCATATCTTAACCCAAGTGCTCTAGAAAGCAGACTCTGAGGCAAGTACTGACATTTTGGGGGGAGGTGGGAGTCCAGGACAGTGAGGGGGAGAAAAGAGGGAGGGAATACAAGAGGATACATTACCGTGTTGGCCGCTTGTTTGCTAGCACATGGTGTTTACAAGAGGAAACTTCACCTTGGAGTGGTTCACCAAGGGGAGATTTGAGAGGGAATTTATCCATCTGTTCCCCTCTTGTCTCCTGTTTTCTGTTGGCCAAGATGCACCCCATGGGAAGCTGGCTCCCCTGCACATCTCAGTTGCATCATTTTCCCCCTGGGTGGCTGCTAGGGAGTCAGCTCCCATGGCCTGCTGTGTGACATTTCTACCACAGATGTGGAAGTGAAAGGGCTACTTGGCACAGGCAGGGTGCCAACCAAGAGAGAGAAAGAAGGATGTGGCCTAGGGGATCCAAGAAGGTGCATGAGGTTTGTGCCCAATACATCCCACTCTCTCCCACGGGCTTCATAGCCTAAGTCCCCAGGCACCAGAACTCCCAACACCGTCTGAATTCCAGACCAAATAAGTATGATTTAATTTGGGGGGAAAGGGAAGTATTCAGGTGTGGCTTGGAGTATCAGGATTCCCCCTTTTTTCGGGAACTTCCAAGGCCCTAAACTCCAGTATCTCCTGCTGAATTTCCCACCTCCTGTGCCTTTGCTCTCACTTGGGGAAGAGGATTTGGCTTTTATAATATACAGATGCATGATTATCTGACCCTTGGCAGTCCGGATTGCTGGGCAAAGGCAGAAAGGGCAACTCTAAACAAAGCTGTATGTGGTTCTGATTCTGTCAGCATGGAGGAAACCTGATCTGCAGGACCTTATTGAAAATCTCAAGAAGAGGTCAACGTACTCCACCATCCAGACGTTTTTTCCAATGCATCCCTGAAATCTCTGTTTGATGGATGCATGACTTGAGTCTCAAGATAAAATTGATGATCATTTAACCAGCTCATTTGGTACCAAATAATAGGGATTTCCAATTTCCCACCCAAAAGGGGATGATCAGATCCCCACTGCCACCATTTCACTTCAGTTCCACTAATTCCACACTTCATTTCAAGTCTGTATTAGGATTGATTTAATTGCAACTTAGAGAAACCAACACAAACCAGTTTAAGCAAGAAGGGAACTGAGAAGTGTAGTTGTGTTCCTCACCTCATGCAAGGCTCGAGGCTTCATGCAAGGGTTCAGACAAAGGTCATCAGGTCTCTCTCAATCCATTTCTTAGGGCTTTGCTTCTCTTTATGCCTTGGTCCCATTCTCTGTCCTGACACAGACAAACTTTCCCCATATGGCAGGGAGAGCTGGATGCCGGCACCTTCCGTATCATGTCCTCTTAGCACCACGGCTTCAAAAGCCAGAGAACTTTGAGGGGAAGATTATGATTGGCTCTGCTTAGGTCACAAATCCCTGCCAGAACCAATCACTTTGGTCAGGGTGATGGTCAGGCCTGTCCTGATGGATCTTGTATCCATCTCTGTGGGGCGGAAGGGGGCAGGAGGCAGAGGTGGCATTGCGATTGCCAGCCCCACTAAGCACTTATAAAGACATGTCCTGCATGGCCTATGAGAACGTATAATTTGGCCTGGCTGGAGTGTAGGATACGTGTGAGGGGTGGTGAGAGCCAAATAGGGGCCATATCCACAGAAAGGGTATAAGTTTTATCTTGGGGTAATGGGGAACCATTGAGGGGTTTTAACAGAGGAGTGACATGATCAGATTTGGGTTTTAAAAAGACCCCTAAGCAGCTAAGTGGAGACTAGTTTGGAGGAGTGACTCCGGGATGAGGGGTCTATTTAGGAAGCTAATGCAATAGCTCTGGTGAGGAGGAGCAGGAGTGCACAGGAGGGGTTGATTTAAGATATATTAAGTGGTAAAATTTAAGATGTTTATGAGGTAAAATTGGTTCCACTTAAACGAGGAGGGGAGAAGTCTAAGATGCTTCCTTCTCAGGGTTCAGGCTGTATCGTAGGTATTATTTACTAAGCTGGGAACATGAAAGAAATGTAGAGTGAGAAGATGAGTTTGCCTGTGAGACATCCAAGTGGAATTGTCCAAAGGGCAACTTGAAACTCAAAAAGTATAGGATGGAGATACAGATTTGGGAGTTCCAGCTACAACTGTGTGTCACTCAGGCTGATTTAAACAGAACCAGTTGCTGAAAGGGCATTAGGCGGGTCATGAGATTGCCAGGCAGGAGATCCAAGCTTGGAAGATAAGCAGGAACAATGATAGGCCAGCCCACTAGAGAAAAGGCCAAAATACAGAACCAGCCCAGCAAGAACGCCACTGCTGTCGTCATGACTGGACACTGGATGTCACCACCACCAGTACCTACACAATAGTCCTTGGGCATGGGATGAAGCTGATCCTGCCCCACAGCAGCCATTGCCACTGGGTGAATCCTCCATGATTCCATTCCTCTGAACCACTTACTCCAGAGTCTACATTTCTGGTGGCTGCTTGGCCAGGTCATATGCCTGTCTTAACTTCTGGAATGCTGGGAAAGGAAAGATCCAACATTTTCAGTGTCTGTCATGGAAGATGGACTCTGCTTACCTCCAAGACTTGTAACATAAAAAGGCGATTCAGTTTCTGAGCAACCTAAAGTGAACAAGGTCTGCTGCAAGTGGGTGCTATGGAGGCCACTGGAAGAAGTGATAAGAGGAGAAATGGGTGTGGACTGAAGTGTTTTTATACTTAAATATGGAATTTTAATAGGAATTAAATATGGAATTTTAAATAGGAAAAGGAGCCTATTAAAGACGCTGTGAAAGAGCCATATGAGGTGTAGGAACAAACCGGAAGGATACAGTCTAGTCCATAGGAGCCAACGGAGGAAAAGGTTATGCAGACAGGTTGATCAACAATGCTAAGTGAGGTCAAGGGGTCAAATAAATTAAGCCTGAAAATTTCCAAGGGATTTGGTAGTTTGCAAGTCATTTGTAACTTTGGTGAAAATATTTTCAGTAGAAATTTTGGGGAGAGGTCAGATGGTACGAGATTTAAGGAATAAATCAAAGGTAAGGAGGTGGAGAAGGAGAGTACGGACTGCTCCTAGAAGCTTGGTCGAAGGCAAGAAAAATCAGTAGCATGTGGGATTAACATAGGATTTCTTTTAAAGGTTGAGTGAGTTGATTGAGTTTATATGCTGAGATCAAAGATGGGGGGGGAGAGGAAAAAGTTGAATATACATGAAGGAGAGGGGTAAGTGAAGGAGCAAAGTTCTTGAAGAGGCAGAAACAACGAGATACAGATCACAATGAAAGGATTAACCTTGAATTTGAAAGGAGATCTCTCCCTTTCTGAAACAGAAAGGACGGGAGAGATCCTAGTGTTTGGAGAGGACAGAAAATTGAGGCAGTTGCCCCCATGGCCTTTATTTTCTCTGTGAGGCAGAATGGGGGATGCTGGGAGTGGGTGGCATAGAAGGATTGCTGGGTACACTGAGGGCCCAGCTGAGGAGACTGAATTTGTAGGAGCTCTGTATTGGGTACAAGTTCAGTTAGCTTAAGTGATTTATTCTAGATAAAGAGTGACTCATAGGCCAAGCGCAGCAGCTCACACCTATAATCCCAGCACTCTGGGAGGCCAAGGCGGGTGGATTGTTTGAGCTCAGGAGTTCGAGGCCAGCCTGAGCAAGAGAGAGACCCCCATCTCTACTAAAAAAAAATAGAAGGAAATTAGCTGGACAACTAAAAATATATAGAAAATATTAGCCGGGCATGGTGGCACATGTCTATAGTCCCAGCTACTTGGGAGGCTGAGGCAGTAGAATTGCTTGAGCCCAGGAGTTTGAGGTTGCTGTGAGCTAGGCTGACAGCACAGCACTCTAGCCCAGGCAACAGAGTGAGACTCTGTCTCAAAAAAAAAAAAAAAAGAGTTACTCCTAGATCCCCAGGTCAGAGGGCGTTAGTGCTGGGAAGCTGCCAGGAGCTGGAGAGTAGTCTCACCATTTCTGGCTTCTGCCTCTCCATGCTTCATTTGTTGTCCCCAGCTGGTCTTTTTCCTTTGTTCATTCATCATAGTAGGTGGCAGGTGGATGTACCATAGCTCCTGAGTCTATATCTCTTCTGCTCAAGAAACCAGTCCAATTAGGATCACAATCTCTCAGCCCTAATCCCAGATTCTCAGGAGAGAACATCTGCTTAACACAACTTGGATCAGGAATCCACTCACAGTTCAATAAACTGCAGCCAGGGCGCCAGGGGTCACGCAAGACAACCATGGCCCTGGGGCCTGTGGATTTGGAATGTGGGTGTGGAAAATGTAATTCCCACAGAACAGGGCTCATGGGCTGGGCTGACCTAAATCAGTGCCCACACACAAGCTGAAGTGTGCAGGACTGGGTGATTTCCTTTATCCTGGTTTAGTATGTGAGAGTAGAGAAGGTAGACAGCTGGAATGATCGAGGAGTGTGATTTTTAAAGCATAAGGACAAGCATATTAACAAAAATCTGATCAAAGTGACAGACCTGAGGATCTGTACTGGGCAGGAAAAAAAGTGAAGCCAGGAAGATTCTGATAAACTAGTTGAGATTAATGATGAATAGAAGAGTTGGTGGTGTGAGACGGAAGGAGTTGGGGAGGGGGATCCTGAAGGTTATTGAGGACCAGAGTTTAACATTTCACTCATGGGAACAGTTCCCCTGTGCTTATCCAAAGTGCTTATATTTTAACACACTCCCATAAATGCATGGCTCTCAAAAGCTGTTACAGGGCCTTTGATGGTGAATTGTTTTAGGGAGCAGGGCCAATGCCTTCCCCAACTATTCTGAACTCCTGCACTCTCAAACTGAGGCTATATCCCTCATTTTTTTCCAGTTATTTTAAACAATGGGTCTAACAAACTAACACTGAGACAGCATTGCGGTCCAGGCAGAGTGGTAAGGTAAGCAGAGGGGGCCATCAAAAGGGAAAGGAGTCACAAGGGAGAGGCTGAGGATGTGCAAATGTATACATTAAAAAAAAGCTTCACTGCGAAAATTCTGACTGAGGCGGGCGCAGGAAGGCTAGATAGACATGACACATGTTGATATCACTCAGGGCCAAAGCTTTCCTTGTGTGTGCTATGTCCAGTTACAAAGAGAGAGTGAGGAAGGAGAGTTGGTCCAAGATAAGCCTTTTCCCATTAGGGCTGATGGAAAAGGGCATGTGAAAGCCCCAAGACTGATAAGGATGAAGGAGGTCTGTCCATGTCTAGGGTTGATAACCACAATTACAGCTTCCATTTCTGGACGACTTCTTAGTCCCATGTACTCTGCTGGTTACTTCGCATGGATTAGTTGGAATCGTATGAAATTGCAGGTATTTGTTTACATCCTACAAATATGGCAATTTCATACAGTTCAACCGATCTCACTTGGTCCTCACCACAGCAGCTCAGTGAAACAGCTCTTATCGTCTCCACTTCAAAGATGAGAAAACTAGGACTCAGAAGGTGAATGTCTTTGTTTAAGGTTGCACAATCACCAAGTGATGAAACCAAGCTCTGAACACACATTGTTTGACTGGAAGGCCGGGGTGCTTTCCAGCACATCGCAGCTACCAGGGAAGTAAATGAGCTAAGCATAAAAACTAAAAGACCCTGAGGTTTTTGATTCCCACTTTCGAACCAGAGATTCCTGGAGTCAGCAGGGCCTTCAGAGTCCCCGCTCCCTCTCTATCGGCCGGCCTCCGCCTCCAGCGAGGGGACTCCCTCCCGGTCCACAAGCACCCTGGACCGCCCTCCCTGCTCATTCCTCCAACCACACGGGGCGCCAAACGCAGACAGTCTCCTCCGAAGGCCCTCCGCACGCCCCCAGAGTCCCTCCTCTTTCTCCACGGACCCTCCCCGCCCCACGGCGCAGGCGCCACCCCCGCTCCGCGCCCCCTCCCAACTAGCGGGCACCGCGCAGGCGCCTCAAGGCCGGCTTCGGCAGCGGAGGCGCGCCCGGGCGCAGGCTGCGTGGCTGTTGGCCGGGAGCGGCCGCGTGACTGCCGTGTCGCCGCGCGAGCGTGCGCAGAGTTGCTCAACGCGCCCGTGACGGAACGACTAGGCGTGGGGTGCGCGACCTCGCCCGCCCGGCCCGGCCCCCGCCCCTTGGCCTGCCGCTCCGCCCCCGCGGGGCGTCCCGGGCCGCTCGTCCCTCGGCAGCGCCGCGCGCGGCCCGGGGTCGCCGTGAGTACTCGCGAGGCTGGCCTGTGGGGCAGCCACCACGGGGACGGGGCGGGGCGGCCGGGCCGCGGGAAGGGTGTGGGGCCCGCCCCGCCTCGGCCGGGGTGGGTGAAGTGAGGGGTTTGAGCAGGTGGCTCTGAAGGGCCTTCCCGGGCTTGGCAGGCTTATCGGAGGCACGGCGGCTGGCAGCACAGATCGGGCACAGAGCTTCTTCCTGGGGGAGGCAGGTGTTGGGTATCTTCGGGTCGCCGGAGGAACCCCGGGGAAGAGCTGTAACTGCTCCCCCAAGAGAGGCTGCAGGGCCTGTCCTGGAAACGTGTTGGCAGAGAGTATTTTCGGGGCCAGCCCCATCCTCTTTCCCCACGGGGTACCCGAGATAGCGCTAGAGTGCGGGAATCGCCCCTCTTGGTTCTTCGCTACACTCTTTGTTTAGTGGCCTCGTCCTTCAGAGAAGGGGCACATGGTATGGAGCGAAGTAATCTTCTCTTCCAGAACCACAATGCCGGGAGCCAAACCCAGAATTTAAACGTTGACATTAGAGGCTGCTTTGTACGTAAAGTTGTCATACACTGAGAACCGTGGACCTAGGAAAAGACCTTAGTGAACCAGACTTGAGGCTTATTTACATTTGGCCTATTCCCATGGAAATTCATAAAGCTTTCTGGGGTAGCTACCATCATCCAAACTGAACGCTGAGATTAACAACACTCTTCTCTGGGCATTTTTCATATAGACTGTATTTGGCCCAGCTACTTTTGAAATGTTCCCTTCTTTTTTTTTTTTTTTTTTTTTTTTTTTTTGAGACAGTCTCACTCTGTTACTCCGGGCTAGAGTGCTGTGGCATCAGCCTAGCTCACAGCAACCTCAAACTCCTGGGCTCAAGCAATCCTCCTGCCTCAGCCTCCCAAGTAGCTGGGACTACAGGCATGCGCCACCATGCCCGGCTAATTTTTTCTATATATTTTTAGTTGTCCAGCTAATTTCTTTTCTATTTTTAGTAGAAATGGGGTCTCGCTCTTACTCAGAGCTGGTCTCGAACTCCTGAGCTCAAATGATCCACCCACCTCGGCCTCCCAGAGTGCTAGGATTACAGGCGCGAGCCACCACACCTGGCCGAAATGTTCCCTTCTTAATCTCAATTTAGATAAATCTAGTGGGTCTTTCTTGCTTAATTCATGAACTCCCTAATTAGTTATAACCACATCACAGGAAGATTAGATGTGATTAGGATCTGTCGTGTGTGCTTAAATCCCATGCCCACTATACTAACCATAAGGAAGTTGCTTGATATCCCTTCATGTTATAGAATGACCCTGAGAATTCTATAACATGAAAGTTTTGAATCGGCCACCTTTCAGGTTTATTCTTTAAAATATCTGTTTCATTCTGTGGATTCCATAACCCTCCACCTGCCTTTTCTCACTTTTTACCTTTTAAGCCCACTTTCCAGAGGAAAGAGCATTAAGAGTAGAGGGAGCAAGTCCATTTCACTAAAGCGGCCCGATTTGAAAAAGCTGGTGATTTCTGAACTGTGTCTTCCACAGACAAGAAAAACTCCCTCTGAACTACCTTTTTCTCCTTGTGATAGCAGCAGACACCAAACAGCAACAGCCGTTGGAGAGAGGCTAAATTTTTCTTGACTTCTGCAGCGACAAAGACCTTGAAAAAGTTGGTACTTCTGGCCTACACCGCTGTCACCCTACTGCTCACCCCAAGACAACCCAAGCTGGACGTTAGTGCCTCCCTCTTTACTATGTGATTATCCGGATCAGCGCTTGACTGTTTATTTTCAAATCTCAAAAACTCAGCCCCTAGATCTTCTTATTCTGGTTCTCAGCTGCTCTTGAAGGTGAATGAAGTTTTGCTTTTCTAAAATCATTTTTGTGTGATTTTGTCTGTATGTGATTTTGTCTGTCTTGTAAGTTCTTGTATGTATCTCCCATTTGGGTAGGTATCCAGCAGAGGGTTCATTCATTCATTCACTCATTCAAGAAATGTGTTAAGGGACTGAGAATATAGACAGTGAAAACAGTCAAAGCTTCTGCCACCATAAAGCTTACATTCTGATGGGAGACAAAACATTTTGTGTTAGAAATGTGATAAGTGCTATGGGAAAAAAGATAAAGTGAGGCAGGGGGGATCGAGAGTGCTAGTGTGTGTGTTGGGTGTTGCTGTTTTGTATGATGGTCAGGGTGACCTTTGAGCAGAGATCTGAAAGAGTAAAGGAGCAAGCCATGTGGATATCTGGGTGAAAAGCATTCCAAGAAGGGGAAACAGCAGGGACAGAGTTTTGTGGTGGGAATACGCTTGATATGTTTGAAGAACACCAACAAGGCAATTGTGGAGTCTCAGGTAATTTTCTTGTTAACATTTAGAGTTGACGTTCTAAGTAGAGCCCCTGTTACAGTAGCTTCTAATTTTTTTTAATAAAATTTTCCAGCTATACACAAAAATAGGTAGTACAAGAAACTCTCGTGTACACATCACTTCATCAGTAATCAACATTTTGCCTTATTTATTTCATCTATTCTCCCCCCGCCCCTTTTCATTTTGAGCTACTAATATTTTAAAGCAAATCTCAGATAGATATCAGATTGTTTCATCTCTTAAGGATGTCAGTTGTAATTTTCTTTTGTACATTGTTTCTCATGGGTCAGGCAATCCTATAAGCTGGAAGATTACTATGCTGATTTTTGCCCTGGCATTACGTTGCCCATCTTGAGTCAGTTACCAGACTTAAGTTGGTATCTGAGGAAAAGACCACAGGCCCTTAGAACACACAAGGGTCTGGAACAATGGTTTTCAGATTTTGTTATGCATCAGAATAACTGGGCCTCATCCCTGGAGTTTCTAATTCAGTAGTTCTTAGGGGCCTGAGAATTTACATTTCTAACAAGGTTTAGGTGGTACTGATGCTGCAGGTCCATTGACGCCACTCATAGAGTCACTGATCTAGAAACCTAAGGTTTAACAGAACTGTGTTAGAGACCAAGAACACCTCTATTTGAGGTTGGAGTGGGTTAGACTGAGGCATGTGCAGAGCCAGTGACCTACTGATCTAGAGAGCAACTAAAAGCTTTTTTAGCTTGCTCTCAGATAGCTTTGGCATCATCTGCCATTAAAGTCTTCATAATTTGACAGATGAGTTTCTTTTTCCTACTGTATGTGGAAGCTTCAGTGGGGCTAAAAGTTGCTGGTATAGGGTTAGGGGTCCTCTGGATTAGAAGCAATCACGGGAACTGTATGTGAAAGGTCTAGAGGTTAAGTGTTTTTCTAAGCATTTGTTGGAATCATTATTGCATTTTAATTTGGGGGTAGGTTCCACGATGACTCCAGGGCATTATTTTGGCTATGACAACTCAAATCAGGACTGCTAGAGGGTGTTCAGTGTTGTTGAGGACTTTTTAAGTTAGCTATGATTGCCATGTAATGGCTTCTAGTAATAGTGATGTTTAATAAAAGGTAATGGCTCTAAGGAGAAATAACTAGGAATAAAGAGTCCAGAAAGAATCAGATTCTGGTTCTTAATTCTGCTGGGGGTTGGTACTGTGAAGAATTTTCCAAAATGAACTGACTAGACAGAAGCATAAGCATCTGGTCCTGCCACCATCACTTCTGGCTTCAGGAGTTACAACATTGCGAACTAGAGCAGGGTCTTGCGTCAATTTCAGCTCTTCAGTTTAAATGGAATAGCAGTGTCTTATGTTTGTATAGTGCTTTCACATTCATTATGTTAAAGAACTACATGTATAAATGTGTGTATATGCATGCAAGTGTGTTTTTATGTGCAATTATCTGTATATATGTGTAATAAAAGTGTATTCATAAGTATGTTTGCCTGTGTATACACCACCCAACTATTAAGTGGTGATGAAACCAGTTGTTATCTACTTTCCACAGGACATTGATTCGTTACCACCACAACAACAGAGCCTGCCATCCCCAGCAGTTCTCCAGTTGCTCCTGACATCGGCCTCCTGTCTCCCTTTGTGGCCTCCTAAATGCCCATCGCATTGGCCTGGGTTCAGCTGGTGGTATGGAGGGGTGCTGCCTAGCACTGACCTGAGAGTGTGTGTGACCCACTGACCCAATGGTAAGAACTGACTGCCCACCTCTCCCAGCTGATTGTCCAAGGGGTAGATGAGACAAAATACAGATCTCACTCTTTCCTAGTATTTTCCCTCCCACCCTTTTGGAAGGTAGAGTGGCTATTTGATGTTAAAGGAAAGAGAACGGGCACAGAAACAGTATTGGTATGTGTGTGTAGGTGGGTTTTCTTGGGAAGGGAGGGGAGAGTTAAATACTTTAAAGGTTTGAAAGGGAGCGATGAGACAAGAGAGCTTAGGTATACTTGGGAGCTGCCTTGGGTAATGATCCTAGAAGAGGCCAGCTTGTGATAGAACCAAGATATGCTTAGGAACCAACCTTGACATTGAAGTCTTCTGCAGCCCTCCCCAACTGGCTGCCAGAGCCTCGATCGTCATGCTGAGCCTTAAGAAGGCCAAAATTCCCTACTGTTTTCCTCTGTCCCACCAAGTCAGAGCTAGGCCACGGATAAGGTCAGATTCAGGAAGAGCCTGAGATTCTTCTCTCAAAGGGTGAGATGAAAGGTGTAAAGAGATTAGGTCCGCAGTTATTCTGTCCCAAGGGACCTTTTCCCATTCTTTGTGGGAATCTGTTTCCCATGTCACTCCGCCCCATTCCATTGGATAACAGGGACCTAACAAAGGATGGAATTCTTATTTCTCATCAATAGGACATCAAAGGCCAGTTCTGGAATGATGATGATTCGGAGGGAGATAATGAATCAGAGGAATTTCTCTATGGAGTTCAGGTGAGGTTATATCCCCCAAGACCCATGTTGAATAATCTAGATGTGTGCTTCTTCTGGATACATCGGGAGTGAAAGAGATTGTTCTGGAGCACAGATGAGATGAGGCTATAATGTTGGTGTAGTCTGAGAATGGTCTTCTTGGAGTTGATCCCATGTCCTTGCTCTTGCCTGGGATTCTTGGCTGTCCCAGAGTAACCTACATCCTTGGTACATGGAGGCTACCCATATGTTCTTGTTAGAAGAAATTGTTTTCCGACTCTTCCTTCGATAGCCAATGGGGTTGCATCTTAAAAGATTACTCTGCCAATTATTGCTTAATGCCATTACTATCCAGGGCACAATCTGAGCAGAAATGCTTAGACTCCCAGAATGCTTTTCAGATAGAACCTAGCTGAACTAAAATCTGTACTCTTCAGCCTGTTCTGAGTTGTTGTAGAATATGTATGTAAGTATCCTGGTCAAGGTCTGAGAGGAAAAGCCGGAGACTTGAGGATGTGAACTCCTCAAGCAAAGCCTACTTTTGGTGTCCTGAAACTTTTTCAGAGTGGTGATGGGAGGGATACTTGTCTGTTAATGAAATCTCTAGCTGGGGTCACTACCAAGAACCCCTTCATACAAGAGGCTTTCACTTCCCATATATTGCTACTGCTGTCTGATTTCTCCTGTTCCTGATGTCTCTTCATGTTCTTTTCATTTTCTTCTCTCTTTCCCCATCTATATTTTTCCACACCTCTCTACCACCACCATTTTTGCCGCTATCTCAGGGAAGCTGTGCAGCTGACCTGTATCGACACCCACAGCTTGATGCAGACATTGAAGCGGTGAAGGAGATCTACAGTGAGAACTCTGTATCCATCAGGTGGGACTCTGCTTCCGGGATGACAAGGGAGCAAGCCACTTCTTTCTGAGTTGTCGAAAGGCTAGAGGTTTTTCTTTTTATGGTATGATAGGGTGATGAATTATGAGCTTAATGATAGAAATTGCTCAAAATATATAAGCTTGGCTGGCAGGAGAGAGTAAGGCTACTTTTCTTAGAAATTTCCTCTTATCCTAGACCCCTCTAAGCCAATAGTTTCACCTTTGTGGTAAGAAAGGCTTCTGGCATGGAGAAGGCTCTGATCACATATGTGGCATGAGGCTGTAGCTAAGACCCTACATACAAAACTACCATCCACCTTCCTTCTCCCCTGGCCCCGGGCTCAGTTCTCCTTCCACCTCAGTCTCTGTTCCCTTCTTTCTCCCTTAATGAGTCTCACCTGTGGTCGCCTGTATCTCTGTAGAGAATATGGAACTATCGATGACGTGGACATTGACCTCCACATCAACATCAGCTTCCTCGATGTAAGTGGGCTAGTACCTGCCAACAACATGTCTAGCTGGACTGTGGAATTTGTCATGTAGGCCAGGAGTCTTGTTCCTGAGTGCTGTATTTGGAGCACATATTCTTCATCTCTGTCTTTCCTAGACCATCAGCAGACAGTGGTGTGTACTGTCATGTGCATGCGTCTGTCATATGGGGAAACTTCATTCCTCTGTATTACTAAACTGGAAATTATTTCCCTTGTTCTTTTAGGAGGAAGTCTCTACAGCCTGGAAGGTCCTCCGGACAGAACCCATTGTGTTGAGGCTGCGATTTTCTCTCTCCCAGTACCTCGATGGACCAGGTAAAGGCAGTGACTTTGGGCAAGTAGCTGCTCTGAGTGTGGTGTAATCCAAAGTCCTAAGTTAACTGAGGTAGAGAAAAACTAGGAACAAGGCCCTTGGCTCAATCTGTAGGCCATTGGTAGGAGCTTTTTGGTTTCCTTTCATTGGTGTCTTCATCCCCTGTCACCTGATAGCCGTTCTCTAAAGGCCTTAATGGCTAATGACATTGTTTTCTCTGGTTCCAAAATATAATTTATTTCTTTTCCCCCTGCCCAGCTTCCTACTGAGGATATTTGAAATTGATTAGACAGCTTCCGGAACCTACTGACTACCTCAGATGTTTTCCTCCTCCACCATTATTTGAAGTACCCAGCAGCTTCTATTTTTAGAATCTAAAGAAGCTATTCTACTGAACTGTGCCTTTGGACTGCCAGGAGGTTAGAGATGTGTACTTACGAGGTCCCTTCTCTTCTCTTTGCAGAACCATCAATTGAGGTTTTCCAGCCATCGAATAAGGAAGGGTTTGGGCTGGGTCTTCAGTTGAAAAAGTAAGAACTTTGATATTTTCTGATCAGGGACAAGTGAGGGGGAGAGAGAGAGAGAGAGAGATCTATGTGGATGGGCAGGCAGAGCCTTGAATGGAACGTTTCCTTCCAAAAAAGTCTTCCTAAAACGTGCCCAGGAAAACCTAAAATAAATCTGGGGAGCCAAATTTATTGTTGTGGAGTGGGAGTCTTTTGTTCTTGGGTATCAGAACTTAAGACTTCTTAGAGGTAAAAGGAGAGAGTCATCTCTGCTTAGCATTTAAGGAAAAGTACAACCCTGGAATCATGCCATTCACATTTCCTCAGAGAGCAGGACTCTAGGAACTCAGATAATTTTAGTTTATTGACGGTGCTTAACATTATGCTAAGTATTTGGTATACAAAGAGAAATGATGCACATTTTCTACCCTCAATGAAGTTTCAAATAGAATCCAGTGGATACGTATTTTAATACAAGTGAATATGTAAAGTTTAGAAAGAACACGGAGGAAGGAGTGACTCAGTATAGTGACAAGTGGAGGGCCGTGAATGAAGGAATGAAAGATGATTAATGATTTTCTAGGATGAATGAGAGTTGTCCATGTAGACAGTTTCTGAGAGAGTAACATTTGCAGGGGCAAAGTCACGTGAAGCAGCATGTGTGTAGGAAGCTTCAAGTAGTTAAATATTGCTGCTGAAATGCAGCAAATGGAGAGTGGTAGGAACCAAAGCCAAAGAATAGGTGTCCAAGTTAACGAAGATCTTGGGCTTTTATCTTGTAGGCACTGGAAACATTGAACGGTTTTAGGCAAAGAAAGGACAAGGTCAGATTTAATTTTAGAAAAACTAATCTAGTATCATGGTACAATATGGGTAGGGGGGAATGAGACAAGAGGCCAGAACTAGTTTAATAGGAGGCTTTCGTAGAATTCTAGACATGAGATGCTGAAGGCCTGAACTACAGTGTGACTGTAGGTGAGAATGGACACGAGAGACAGATTAGAGAAATTTGCAGGGTATAAAATCAGTAAGACTTGAAGGCTGATTTAGACATGTTCATTATGGTGATAAGGGCCAAGTAATAGTGGAAAATTACTCCTGGGTTTCCAGCCTAAATGTCTGGGTAAATTGTGATGCCAACAATTTAAATAGGGATATAAGAAGAGGAGCAGGTTTGTAGGATGAGGAAAAATAGTTCCATTTTAGGCATGTTGTTTAAAGGTGCCTTTGGAGTATGCAAGTGAAGATGTTCAATATATGTGAATTTGCTACTTACAGGAGAGGTTAGGGTTGGAGATAGACACCAGTTTGTGGATGGATATTACAACCAGTGAATATGAGATTGTCAAAGGAGAGCATGATAAAATGAAAAGAAATAGGGTCAAGGGCAAAATACCCAAGAAACAACAGGGTAGGCGAGGAAGAAGAAACCGTGCAGGTAGGTCAGAGAAGAAGAATGAGAGAATGGTGGCACAGAACACAAGCGAGGACGGTTCTACAAGGAGGGCCAGATGCCAGAGAAGATAAGTAGTGGGAGAACTCAGGAGTTTCAGTTGGATTTAGCATCAAGATGAGAACAGTTTTAGTGGAGTGGTGAGGGTAGGAACCAGAATACGTGAAGCTGAGAAGTGGGTGGTTGGCAAGGAAGTAGAAACAATGAGTATGGATTGAGAAATTTGGATGAGGAGAGGAGAGGAAGAGGTAGAGGTAGCTAGACTGAGCTCCACAAAGTGAAATTTGTTTTTTTTTTTTTTTTTTTTGGGAAATAGTCTCACTTTGTTCCCCAGGCAAGAGTGCAGTGGCGTCAGCCTAGCTCAGAGCAACCCAAACTCCTGGGCTTAACTCCTGGGCCTCAGCCTCCAGGTAGCTGGAATTATAGACACGCACCACCACACCTGACTAATTTTTTCTCTTTTTAGTAGAGACGGGGTCTCACTCTTGCTCAGGCTGGTCTCGAACTCCTGAGCTCAAGCAATCGTCTTCCTTGGCCTCCCAGAGTGCTAGGATTATAGATGTGAGCCACAGTGCCCAGCCAGAGAGTAAAATTTTTGGTAGACTTTGGAAAAGGAACTGACAGGGAATGGTTGACACAATTAGGTCCCTAAAGAGACAAGATGGGGCTGAGATCTAGAGCACAAATAGAAGGATTGAGGGTCATCTTGTCTGTAGAAAATAAAGGGGACAAGGTAAGGGTGGAAGTAGAAATAGATTTTGTACTAGGGCTGGAAAATTAATGGAGCCGTTATCTGATGGCTTTCTCTATTAAGGAAGAGAGGTTATTGGTGTGGGTGAAGTTGGTAGCTTAAAGAGATGAGGATTCAGAGCAGTAGTTTAAAGTAATGCTAGAGAGAACTGATGAAGGACAAGTGAAAGGATTGACAAGTCCAGGTGAGGACCCAGCTCATTTGAGTTTGGAAACCATAAATTTGGGGATGTAATTCTCCACCTAACAATGTCAGTACCCCTCAGGTCACTTGGCCTTTTCTTCACCGCTCACAAAACAGAGAGGTGCTCTCGTCCATCCTACCGCTTGTGTTCCACTCTCAGCGGTATGGTCATTCTTGGCAGTTGATCTCAAGGTTCACAGCCTTTGAAGGCTCACCTTTGAGATCTCCCTCTAAAGGCAAAGCATCTCAGAAGTTTTCTGGTCCGTCAGGCTAGGTACCCACTACGGTAAAGGGGTGCTTTAGGACAGTAGATTTCCATGTGCTAAGGTCATCTTAAGAGAATCTTTAGACACACAGTCCCCCTCCACTAGTTTTGCAGTCCCTGGGTCTGAATTTTAAATTAGTTGTCTCCCTTAATCCTTATTTCTTGACCTACTCCCCTGCCTAATCTTGCTTAAGCCTTTTCTCTTTGATCCTGCAGGATCCTGGGTATGTTCACATCCCAACAATGGAAACATCTGAGCAACGATTTCTTGAAGACCCAGCAGGAGAAGAGGCACAGTTGGTTCAAGGCAAGTGGTACTATCAAGAAGTTCCGAGCTGGCCTCAGCATCTTCTCACCCATCCCCAAGTAAGTGCTCTCCTTATCACCTTGTAATAGCCCCCACACACACCTTCCTGATTACCTAAACTTATCTTTTCTGTCTCCTCCTTTGGTCCTCTAAATTCTGTGTTTTTATCTACTAACACTCCTCACGTGGTCCCGTCCCCTGCTGTCCTTATCTTTCTACTTCTGACCTAATGTTAACACTTCATCCTTTATGTAAAATACAATACCTAGCTCATGGTATGTATTTGGAAAATGTATGCTGATCTTTCCTTCTTTCCTTTCTTTGACCCTGATCCTTATTCCCCATCCTAAGGAGAAAGAGTCAGAGAATAGGCACCAGTTCCTTGCTCTTATGCAGGGCACATTGATTTATTAGCTAGATTCTAGAAATAAATATTGCTCCATTCTTTGACCGTAGGTCTGCATTTTTACCTCCTCTGATGCCTTCTGATCTTCTCAAAGGCAGATAGAAATCCAAATTCGTAGCTTCGCAGGCAACTGTTGTTGACAGACAGTTGACATTAGGCTCTTTGGGATGCAACTACTTCTTGCCTAGCACAGTTGTTTAACACTTTCTCTCTCTCTCTATCCCCTCTCTCCCTCCCTTCATCCTGCTTTCTCTCCCTCTCTCCCTTCCCCTCCTCCTCCCTCCTTCTCCTTTTCACACACACTCTGAGTAAATGAAACAGCTTCTCTGTGGGATCATTCCATACCTGGTCCAGATGCCATAGTGACGTACACTCTGCCTCTGCCCACCTTCTGTGTCCCAATCTGAAAAACACACAGATAGTGATGTAAAAAATCAATTCAGATGTGTTATCTACTAGTTTTGACATTGTTTAAGATCCAGTAGAACTTTTTTCAGATACGAGTTTGTCTTTGGCTTAGGAATTTTGGCTTGGAAATCACTATCTCCAATTCCTTTCTAGGACATGTAATGAATCCCCAGTTTCATCATTTGTCTTTGCTCTCTCCCCCCAGGTCTCCGAGTTTCCCTATCATACAGGACTCCATGCTGAAAGGCAAACTGGGTGTGCCAGAGCTTCGCGTTGGGCGCCTCATGAACCGTTCCATCTCCTGCACCATGAAGAACCCCAAAATGGAGGTGTTTGGCTACCCTCCCAGTCCCCAGGCAGGTCTCCTGTGCCCCCAGCACGTGGGCCTCCCTCCCCCAGCACGGACTTCTCCTTTGGTACATGGGCTGGGGAGGGTTTGACTTGGGTGTTGGGTGGGTGGGAGTGGAAATGTGGGAGCATAGCTTCTCAAAATGAGATGAGGGCATCAAAAATCAAACTCAAGTATGTACCGTGAACGAATAGAATGGAATACATTTTGTAATAGCTGAATACTTGTATCTGTTAATATATTATCTGGCAAGCTTCTCTGATAATGGGCCATGAAGCTGAGAGTCTAGAGATAGGCCTCCCAAGGAGAAGTCATGATTTTATTGGGTTGTGGTCAGGACTTGGTAGTCAGCTGCTACACTAATCTGTTCTACCTGCTTTGAAGAGGGTTAAATACAGGCGAGCCCTTTTCCAGAAACTTTGGTAAAAATGCCTAAAGATCTTCTCTCCAGCTTTGTGATTACTTAGGCTGATCGGAGCTAGGCCTTAGCTACTTTAGAGAATCCTAGGTGGTGGGCATGAGTGAGGTCTGTCTTGGCCCAGCTTCATAGGAGGCTCATAGAGTTTGCCTTTTTATTCTCACCAGGTCAGTGGTCACTGCAAGAACATCCCCACTCTGGAGTATGGATTCCTCGTCCAGGTAATCAAGCAAAAAGCTTCATTCCAGAGCCCCTCCCTGTTGTCTGACCCATTTTGTCCTCTAACATCTCCCAGCTCCTTAGTCAGTTGAATATTTCATGAATTGCCTTGTTCCCGGAACTATACTGAATGTCAAGTGGATGGGAGGAAAGAAGCCATAGCTCCCATCCTCAAGAAGCTCACAGCATTACTGGGAAGACAGCACTCACAGAACACTTACGATCAAGTGCAGAATTTGACAGTGCAAATTTTAAGTGTATGAGTGTCGAGAGAAGGATTGACGCTAAGTTTCTTATGATCCCCAACACCCCTTCCTCAAGTGGTCTGCAGTTTTCCTGACAAACCCCTTTCACTGCTCAGTCACTACTGGCCATTTGCTGCTTTTAAAAATCTCTTCGTTCCTTGGACTTGCTTTCACTTTTAAATCTCTGTAACCTTTGCTCGTGCCGTTCATTCCACTGACCTTCCTCCCCATATGTGCCTGTTGCCATCAAGGCCAGTGATGATTGCCATCATGACTCCAACTGTATTAGCTTGACATGATCTATCCCCTCACTGAACTCTTATGATCCCTTTTATTTTATATGGCACCTATGTGTCACATACTATATGTTGCCTTGAATTGTAATTAACTTGTATATGTACCATAGCTCCCTTATTGGAGTTTAGCATCTGAGAAGACAATCTTTTATATTATTGCATAATCAAGGAGATGTTTCATAGAGCTTTCACAAATCTATGTTAAATGAATGAATAAAATCCCTAGCATGTCCCATTACCAGCTCAAAGGCATACGAAATGGGAATGACCTGATCTGCGCACAAAAGCTGTGTTAGAGAGTCCAAAAAAACACTTTAGGGTTTTGCTGCAGGAGCTCTGGATTTGTGCCACCTTCCCAGCACAGTTGTATCTGTGGTTTTGACCCCTGGACTGGCTAATTATTCTAGGTAGGTAAAATGGCTTCTCAGGCCCCTCTGCCATCCGATCATGGACTGAATACTGTCCTGTCCCAAAGGGACAGTCTGTAATTACTACAACTACTGTTAGTAATTTGATTAGCACCTGTTTGTTTTTAAAATACTTTCATGGAAATCATTTCTTGCAGTACTCCCTATGATTTAAATTATGTTCTAATTTATTTATAAATGAAGAAACCCAGGCTCAGGTTAACTGACTTGCCCAAAGTTATATATGGTATTAAGTAGTAGAGGTGGGATGTTAACCCAGGTCTTCCAAGTCAAACATCATGGCTGGTCTTATTTTTACTATACTATACAGTCTTAGCTCTGCAGTCAGGACATCAGTTTAACTAAGTGCAGGGCCCAAGAACAGAACCTACATTAGCCACAAGGCTGAAATGGGGGAAGAAAGCTGGAAAAGAAGCTCAAATTATTTCCCATATCTGTGCCTGTACTTCCAAAAGACTTAGAATCTGTTCTCTCTCCAGATCATGAAGTATGCAGAGCAGAGGATTCCAACATTGAATGAATACTGTGTGGTGTGTGATGAGCAGCATGTCTTCCAGAATGGTTCCATGCTCAAGGTACAGGTCCCTACCCTGTGACCCTCTTCCTTAGCTAAGTCCCCTTCACTCCTCATCTCTCCTTTATTTCTTTCTTCCTGGGCCTATGGTGAAAGTAGAATTCTGTCCACGTTCTCTGAGACTCTATAAATAATTCTTTTTCTCTGTAAACACATCTCAGCAGTCTTGCTTAGAGAGATGAGGATATGGGAATATTTTTGAGGATATAGTTCACCTAACATTTAAAAATGGGTATCAGATATTGGTGAAGATGATTGGATATGATGCCATCCTCAAGGACTCCAAGTCCAGGTTGGTAGACAGTCAGTTAACTATAAATCACAATATATATCAAGTGTGTAGAAGAGATATGAGCAGTGTTGTGGAATCTCAGAAGAGAGGGCATCTGACTACCTAGGAAGATCAGGGAAGGCTTCATAGAGGAGAGAGTATTAACTCTCAAACTTTTCAGTAAGGCGTTATAATTAAGTCCTTATTGATAGTTTTCTCTGGACATAGAGGGCCCCAAATTCCTACCTTGTTCTAGAGTTGTCTAAGGTCAGGGCTGTCCCTCTCCCTATACCTTCTTATTGCACACCCCGTACCACCGCCATCTGTTTAACATGTCCATGCAGCCAGCTGTCTGCACTCGTGAGCTGTGCGTCTTTTCCTTCTACACACTGGGCGTCATGTCTGGAGCTGCGGAAGAGGTGGCTACTGGAGCAGAGGTACGGGAGAGGGAAAAGCAGCTGGGGAGTTGGGGTCAAGAGAAGCAGAGGAACCCAGCAATTTCACTCCTTGAAATTTAACCTTCAAAATCGCTTTCATATGTAAGGATATTTAGTATGGTATTGTTTACAAAATAAAAATGGGTGCAACCCCATCTATAGAGGGTCTTGTTAAAGAAATTACAATATGTCCTTACAGTGAAAATATTACACAGCTATTATCTGTGGATAGAAAATTGTAACATAATTATATGAAAAAAACAGATACAGTAGTATGTGAAGTAAAATTGCCTATACAAGAAAATAACTATTTCCGTAGGAATAATATCTGGAAATGTATACCTCAAACTTACCAGTAGTTACCTGTGACGAATGAGATTTGTTTGGGGGCAAGGGTATGATTTTTATCTTTTCTTTAATCACTTTGGTATTACTTGAATATTTATGAGTTTGTATTTTCCAATTAAAAATCCATAAACACATTTGCTTTTTTAAAGAACAGGGAGAAATGCTAGGTCCTGTGTGACTCGCAGTTCTGGAAAATTGTTTAGCTTCTCCCTCTTTTTCTCCTTTCCCCTAAGGTGGTGGATCTGCTGGTGGCCATGTGTAGGGCAGCATTGGAGTCCCCTAGAAAGAGCATCATCTTTGAGCCTTATCCCTCTGTGGTGGACCCCACCGATCCCAAGACTCTGGCCTTTAACCCTAAGGTATAAATTACTTGGGAAGAAAGGGCTAATGAACCAAAATGGTAAAAGGTAGTGGGAGACTATGGGCTGTCATTCCAGTATATGTGAAATGTATACGAACGGGCTGTCCCTTATTCCAACTTGGAATAAGGCACAAAAGGAAGGGACACTTGTTTCTTGGGAACTCTTGAACCCGAGGAGTTAGCTATTTTTTTTTTTTTTTAGACAGAGTCTTACTGTGTTGCCCGGGCTAGAGTGCCATGGCATTAGCCTAGCTCACAGCAACCTCAAACTCCAGGGCTCAAGCAATCCTTCTGCCTCAGCCTCCCAAGTAGCTAGGGCTACAGGCATGCGCCACCATGCCTGGCTAATTTTTTCTATATATTTTTAGTTGTCCGGCTAATTTCTTTCTATTTTTAGTAGAGATGGGGTCTCGCTCTTGCTCAGGCTGGTCTTGAACTCCTGAGCTCAAACGATCCTCCTCCCTCAGCCTCACAGAGTGCTAGGATTACAGGCGTGAGCCACTGCACCTGGCCAGATTTAGCTATTTCAGTGAGTAAATAGCTAAGTTTATCACAGGAGGGGGAGAAGAATTAATATTAGTTACATCATGATAGGGAAGAATATAGGCTTTGGAGCCAGACAGACCTGGGTTCCATTTGAGTTTCTGCTACTCTTTAGTTGAATGGTGTTAGGCAAGTCACTGAACCTCAGTTTCCTTATTTCCCTGTCTGTAAAAAAGGGATAATACTTGTTTTGCAGATTATTATGAAAATGTGAGATAATGTATATAAAGTACTGTTTTAGAGTTCTCCAGATTAACAGAACCAATAGAGGATATATATGGGGGGGGGTTATTATAAGAAATTGCCTCACATAATTATGGAAGATGAAAAGTCCCATCGTCCATAGTCTGCAGGCTGCAGATCCAGGAAAGCCAGTGGTTTGATTTCAGTCCTGATCTGAAGGCCTGAAAACCAGGAGACCCAATGGTGTAAGTTCTAGTCTGAAAACTGGCAGGCTCAAGACCCAAGAGCAGCCAGGTTTTTAGTTCTAATCTGAAGACAGGAAAAGACTGATAATCCAACTCAAATGGTCAGGCAGGAGGAGTACCTTCTTACTCGCGGGACAGGGTTTAGCCTTTTAGTTTTATTCAGGTCATCATTTGAATGGATGGGGCCCTTCAACATTAGAGGACAATCTGCTTTTCTCAATCCGCTGATTCAAATGTTAATCTCAACCAAAAATACCATATAGACTAGACACACCCAGAAATAATGGTTGACCAAATGTCTGGGCACCTCATGGTCCAGTGAAGTTGACACACAAAATTAACCATCACAGTTACCAGCACAGTATCTCACTATTACCGTCATTACTATGTATCAGCCAGTATGCTAAGTTCTTTATATATGTTATTTAGTCCTCAGAACATTTCTGTGAGGGTGGTAGAAATTATCTTCATTTGCAAACAAGAATGCTAAGGTACTAAGAGGTCAAGTAACTTACCCTGTTACTTCCAGTTGGTAAAAGAGGACTAGCCTGTTACACCAGAACTGTCATTAAATCTGTGTTCTTTCGATGACATACTACCCTGTTTCCGTGGGCCTAGACTTCTGTACCTCTGGTCCCCCTTCTCATTACATCCTTACTCTCCTCTGTTCTTCATCTGGTTCTTCTCTTCCCATTGATTCTCCACAGAAGAAGAATTATGAGCGGCTTCAGAAAGCTCTGGATAGTGTGATGTCCATTCGGGAGATGACCCAGGTATTCTGCCTTCTGTCTGTCCTTTCCCCACTGCGTGCCCAGCTCAAGTGCCCTATTCTGCTTGTAATTTGTGGGAGTAGGATGAGGATTTAGAGAAGCTACTCAAATTCCTCACTGTATTCTTTTTAGTCTTCCTTCTTTAATCTTTCCAATTCTCGTTCTCTGTCTTGTTAGCTCTGTTACTTCTCTTTATTCTTTTCACTCTTAGTGTTGCTCTCAGCCTTTACCTTTGCTGCTAATTCTTTCACAAGTCGTTCATATTTAATGCTTTCCCATAGTTCTTAGGGAATTAGAGAAGTGGGGTTGGGAGGGAGAGGAGGGGGTCTTGGAGGTAAGGAACTAGACCCCCAGGGGCCTACATCTTCTATCCTTCTAGGGGTGGGGCAGCCACATGGAGCAGTGACCATCCTTTGACTCAAGGCTGTCCCTCACCAGACTTCCCCACCCCTCGTCTGCAATCTCTGCATGAATAGACATTCATTTGTACTCACATTTACAGGTGGGCCTCTTCTCAGCAAATCCTATATATCACAGTTCAGATTAACACATAAGATACACCGAGGAGGGATGATTTACTTGTGAGAAGGACTCTTTGCTTTCTGTAAAGATTTACCACGGGATTCCTTAGCCTAATCTTTCTGGGACATTGATTTTATTTATTTTTTGATTTATAATCAACTTTTTAGGGCTGTAGGAATTGCATAAAATGAGGGAGACCCACCTGCATGTTGTTTTGTAAGCATCTTCAGTCATTTTCATATTTATTTATGAGTCTTCCCAACCTGACTGAGGCCCCTTGGGGGTGGGAACCCCATCTCCTCTCCTCTGTGTGGCCCTGGGTGCCTACCTTGCCCTGGGCTCTGATAGTCAGGCTGTGGAGAGTGGGAAGGCACCCACCTCTCCTGGGAGATAACCTTATGGCCATTGTCTTACAGGGCTCATATTTGGAAATCAAGAAGCAGATGGACAAGTTGGATCCCTTGGCCCATCCTCTCCTGCAGTGGTATGGATAGCATGGCTCATCCTTCCCAGGGCGTGGGGAGGGATGAGGTCATTGGACGTGGAAGCTACACCTTCTCTTAGAGGCTGTTTCAGCGTCCTTTCCGAGGTTATGGACTGTATGACTGCTTTTACTTGGAGTTCTATTCTTACACCTTACCTTGACAAGAACTCAGATCCTATAAAGGCCCACAAATTCTGACATGATTTCTCAAGTTCTTAATGTTCCATGTTTCCCAGTAGGTTTTTTTTGTTTTCTTAATTTATTTTTTAAATTGACAAATGAAGGCTGGGTGTGCTGGCTCAACGCCTATAATCCTAGCACTCTGGGAGGCTGAGGTGGGAGAATCACTTGAGCTCAGGAGTTCGAGACCATTCTGAGCAAGAGCAAGACCCCGAACTCATAATAATAAAAATAAATAAATTGCCAAATGAAAATTGTATCTGTTTATTGCATACAGTGTGATATTTTGAAATATGTGTACACTGTGGAGTGGCTCAGTAGAGCTAATTAACACGTACATTATCTCACATGTATTTTTTGTGGCGAGAACCCTTGGAAATCTATTCTCTCCATGATTTTCAAGAATATAATACATTGTTATTAACTATAGTCACCACCAATAGATTTTTGAGTGTCCCTTGCATGTGGGAATTAACACTGTTCATTTCAGTAAGTTTTCTAAGCATCCAGAGAGGCCTGTCTCACCCTGCTGTCCCCTGCCCCTGTCTCAGGGCCTTCCCAGATGTAGAATGTCCAGAGCCTTGAGGCACTGTAGTTATTCCCTTCTCTTAGCACAGATTCTGACTATTCCCTACTGTCCTCCCTGCCTGACCTTGACTTCTTTTCTGTTTTCCTGACATAGCTTTCCCCTTCTAGCTGCCTCCCTCTTCCTAGTCAGCCTGTGACATCAGTACTTTCTCAGTGCAACAGCCTCCTCTCTCTCAGCCTGAGGAATAACTGGGCATAGACCACCCAGGGTGGCATCACAAGTACATGGATGAGGCACAGAAAAACCGAACTGTGTCCACTGTAGGAGACAGTGCTTTCTTGCCGAGCCCTCAAGGTTTTGCGCCTTTGTTTTCTCCTGTCCTCCGAGTTCAGCCTATACACAGTCTAATCTCTTCTGACTCCTCACGACAATCATTCTAGTTACTTGTATCTTCTCCAGCCTAGACAGTAACTTTCTCTACATTCCTCCCAATCCTCGAGAGCCTTCAGGCTTCCTGTGAGCTCAGGCAGGATGGTTCCTGAGCCCCAGTTCTGAGTCTGAGTCTAAATCCCAGGTGTAAATCGTCACCATCCTAGTTTAGACCTCTTTTTCTTTTTTTTTTTTTTTTTTTTTTGTAGGTGACTTCTTGTGCTCTTCCTTTTGTTGTATTGTTTTCTCCCTAAGGCAGCAGCTCACCTCCCACCACTTTCTTTCTTTCATCCATTGTTTAATTCTCCAGTAGCTAGCTGATCTCTGGTCTGTAGCTTCCCTTTTACATTTTTGTACCAAAAGAAATACCCAGATAGTGAGCTGGACATTTCCCCAGCCCAGGAATCCTTGCTTGTTTTCCCAAGGGCAGAGGAAGGCTACTTGTTTCAGGACAGCTTAACCACAAAGGTAATGTGTATGTATATGTAACATTCTGTCCTTTCCTTTTTTTCTGTTTCTTCCCAGGATCATCTCTAGCAACAGGTCACACATTGTCAAACTACCTCTCAGCAGGGTAAGTGACCATTTTGCCTCTAAACTCAATTTTAAATTTCTGGTGAGGGGCTCTAAGTCAGTTAACCATATTGGTCTAGATCTGCCTGGTTAGCTCTGTGCATCAACACAGGGTTTGGGCCTTAGCATGTTTCCCTTGTGTGGGGTCAGTGCAACCCTTCCCTCCCTGATCTCTATTTCTGCTCTGTTTTCCTGATCCCACCCCCACCCTGGGCAGCAGCTGAAGTTCATGCACACCTCACACCAGTTCCTCCTGCTGAGCAGCCCTCCTGCCAAGGAGGCTCGGTTCCGGACGGCCAAGAAGCTCTACGGCAGCACCTTTGCCTTCCAGTGAGGAGGCTGGGGGCTGGGCAGTGGAGGGGAGGGGGCGGGAAGAGTGCTCTTGAGGTATATGAGTTTGTGTTACCTGTGTCCATCAACTAGTCAGCAAATACTTATTAAATGCTATTGTGGTAGATGCTGTGGAGGCTAAAAATATAAATATGATGTGATCTTTATTCCCAAACTGCTTGTGATGTAGTTGTAGAGAAATAATATTTACATATAAAAAGATGTGGTTGAAGGAACAGATTGGAGGGGATAGATTTGAAAGCTACTTTGAAGGAAAATCCACAATTTATGCCTAATTGTCAGATGGGTAGAGAAAAAGAGAGGTATTAAAGGTAACTTGGAGCGGTTGTACCTTAAAATAGAACGTGAAGTCAGAATTAAAAGCCATATTTGGGATCACTGATAAGTTTGTTGAGTTTGAGAAGAATTTGTTGAATTTGAAATATCAGAAGAATAGGCAAAAGAAAATATCGAACGAGCATTTGAGGATTTAGGATGGGATTAGCTAAAGCGCAGAAGAGAGGATGAAAACTGGAAATAAAGATGTAGGATTTTTAGCCACACACACGTTCTTGCGTGCCTGTGACTGTATCCGTGTGCGTGTCCATTACTAGGTCTGTCTCTGTCCATCTTCATGTCCTGTGTGGGTGAGAATGGGTGGGAATGGCAGTCTTGGAAGTGCTCCTGGGAACCTCATGCCATGAGGAGACATGTGTTCTGCCCTGCCTTACAGTGGGTCCCACATCGAGAACTGGCATTCGATCCTGCGCAACGGGCTGGTCAATGCGTCCTACACCAAACTGCAGGTGAGGCTGTGCACCTTTCTTTGCTCTCCACCCTCCTCCACCCACACAGCTTTGGGATAGGCTGCTCTAGAGTACTCAGCTGTCTTTGCCTCAGCGTCCTCAAGCCTAGCCTGTCTTGGGGGCTTCCTTAGAGAGGAAGGTAGGAACTATATGTATAGAGTGAATGTGGCTGTTGTGTATTTGATCTCAGGCTGTTTTTGGTGGTTTTGGGAATGGGAATATACCTGTAGGCAGGAATGTGGAATTGCTGATTGCAGCCACTGTGATGAATTAACCTATTAGTGTTTCATTTATGTGGCTGTTCATTCAAAGAGTTGATATGGGAGACTTGTTTCTTTGCCCTGAGAGACTCCAGGGAATGGGTATTATCCCTCCTGGCTACCTATTCCGTAGTACCTCTTTTTTGGAATCTGCATATGTAAGGCCTGGGGACAGGAGTGTGGATGCTGAGGGACTGATTCAGTGGCTCTGCCAGTCCCCACTCTCCAAGGCATCAATGTCTGGTATTTCATAGGCAAGTGGGCTAACCTGCATCTACCTCTCAACCAGTCAGCTTTTCAAGAGTAGGTGCTTAGAGTTGTTTGAATGAGTGAGAAGGTAAATGGAGGGACAGAGGGCTGGATAAGCCTTGCGGCTGCCTAATATATAGCTATCGGAGAGCCCAGGCTCATATTGCTCATCCTGGTGTTTCCCTGCAAGCTGCATGGAGCAGCCTATGGCAAAGGCATCTACCTGAGCCCCATCTCCAGTATTTCCTTTGGATACTCAGGTAAGAAATATTCCTTGGCCACCTTGACTCTGTTTACATTGCATCCATTTGTGAACACATGATCTGTGCTGTCTCCCCCATCATAGATACTTGGTCTATGTCGGCTCTCTTCCAAATCATGGATACATAGCCTGTCTCTCTACATTTTCTTATTAGAAATTTAGATTCTTTACAAGGTGAGGCCAATTATTGTTAAAAATGATGGTTTTACTTATTGTAGGGGCTTGGCCCTGGGAAAAGGTTGAGGAATAACTGGGAGATAACAAGGCTTTTCGTAGACCACATTTTTGTGTTGGCTGTTACAGATTGTGTGCACATGTGCATGTGAGTTTTTGTGCGAATATGCCTGAAGGTTTGAGTCCTTTTCCATTGGCTTATATTTCTGGAGACATTGTTCTGTCAACCATATTTTAAAATTTAAACTGTCAGTAATCATACAGTATTATATTTGTCACATTGAATAGAAAAGAAAGCATTTTATTCTAAAGACATGAATGAGATTCAGAATCTAATCAGATGAGTCCAACTCAGAAAAGGAATCCAACTTAGATTTCTTTCTTTCTGGTTCATGTCGTCTTAGTTCCTTTTCAGTCTGCTTTTGTTCTTGTTCCATGTAGTCTCTGTATAAGGTATAGCCACCACATAGTTGTGTGTTCACCATGTGAAAGGGATTGTGCTAGATTCTTTACAGGTTATCTAGTATCCTGCAGTAATTGTAACTGTAGTAAAAAATAATTAGTGCA
>CAUYSK010004475.1:0-15092 GCA_963575035.1 Avahi laniger | reverse complement strand
TCTCGTCAAGTCCTAGGCAATCCCCAAGAAAATAAACATGAAGTGGAATCCTATCCCACACCCAGGACTCCAGAGAGACAGGAGGGAAGAGTAGAAGTTCACAGTGGTCACAGCCGACCCAACTATTCTCTTTCCTTGTTCTGAATTGATCACACCCCCATTGGTAGGGAAAGAACCTGCAGGGATGAGGATGTTCTTGGGATGAGGTCCTCGGGCGTCTCTGTCAACTCTGCCAGGAAGACAAGGTACCAGCACGCTCTCACATCCACCCAGTGTTGGTGCAGGAGGGTCAATAAAGAGACACAGCAGAGCGAATCAAGATAAGCGTGAAAAACAGTAATGTATCTCAGGAGAGAAAAGAGTGCTCTGACACCAAACTTAAGCCCCTAAATCCCGCCTAGCGCTAACAAGGATAAGGAGGCTCCTTCCAGCTGGAAACAGAACAGCCCCCATGGAGTTATTTATCACTCGCCCACCATGTTTATTATCATCTGAGCGCCAGAGAAAGTGGCTGTGTTTATGGCAGGCTAGAGGGAAATCAGAGCACTTCGCTTGGGAGTCCTAGAGCCCTGGAGACTGAGAGAGATTAGGAAGCAGACGTTACATGGCATGGAGACCCTCGGTGACACACACACACACACACACATACTCTCCAATCGCGCTCCGTGTGTATGTTTATAACTAGGCTGTGAGCTTCTTGAAGATAGGGGTGGTGCGTCCTGCCTCAGCCATCCTTTAACAGGAAATGAGATTTATGAAGCAGGAACTCAATAAATATTTGTGAAATGAACTCAACCAGAGAACAGAATCTGTTCCAATTGTCAGTAAAAACAACTTAATCCTCAGCTAATACTGTTTAGAATCTATTGTAGAAGGGACTAGACTAGTCAAGGCATGAGGAAGAGACAAGCAGAAGTGAAAGATGGTGTTGCCTCCAACCTTCTGAATGGGTTGGGTAGAGTCGCTATCTGATGTTACAAAATGAATGACTCCGGCTGGGCGCGGTGGCTCACGCCTGTAATCCCAGCACTCTGGGAGGCCGAGGTGGACGGATCGTTCTGAGCTCAGGAGTTCGAGACCAGCCTGAGCAAGAGCGAGACCCCATCTCTACCAAAAATAGAAAGAAATTAATTGGACAGCTAAAAATATATATAGAAAAAAATTAGCTGGACATGGTGGCACATGCCTGAAGTCCCAGCTACTCAGGAGGCTGAAACAGTAGGATTGCTCGAGCCTAGGAGTTTGAGGTTGCTGTGAGCTAGGCTGATGCCACGGCACTCACCCCAGGCAAGCGAGTGAGACTCTGTCTCAAAAAAAAAAAAAAAAAAAAAAATGAATGACTCCATCTGTTCAAAAAAAATTTTTTTTAACTTTCTCACTGAAATTCTTTTTAACATGGTGGTCAAAAATGGTGGTTAAATCTCCTCCATTCCTAATTTTAGATATGAGCCTCAACATTTTTTTTTTTAAAAAACGAATGTATATAGATCCACTAGCCCAATGCCTCGTATGTGCCCCCAAATCCTGGTTTCCTTTTCCTTTCCCCGATCCTGTGGGCTTTAATTCATAGAAGTTGCAGTAAATTATGTAGATTCTTCCCTGAGAGCATGATTTAGCAGGAGAAGGGAGGATGAGGGCCAAGGTGGAGTTCAGTGGGGAATGGGGGGACGGGTTCCGTGTGGGTGAACACCCCCAGCTTGCTAGCAGACGAGGACTGCTCATGGAACGTCTAGGCCACTTGATGCTTAAAAACCAGGCTGAACACACACAAGACTGTAAGTCAAGACTGACAGGAATCTAGCTCAGACTCTCCTCAGAAAACTCTTTCTATAGTGTACTTTGTTATTGTTATAATGTATCTAGGTCCTCATTTCCCCCCCCCCACTGTAAAAAAAGAAAACGTTTACAGATTTCATGAAGAATGCTACGCTTACTTTCTTTGAACATGAACTAGGAAAAAATGACAATGGACATTGTCCCACCGTAGCAGATAACGGACAGAGGTGAAACCCTTCCTCCAGTCCCACCCCCATTTTGAACAATGAAATTTAAATTATTTGTAGATTTAAATTTTTGTGGTCAATGATGGCATTTCCTTAGAGGACACATGCAGATTTATAATGTGAAATTACTAAATGTGTTCTTTTTTTTGAAAGTTTAAGAAATTCTATAGTGAGACTCGGGAAATGGAAAGAAGATTCATCAGGTTCTTTAGAAATAAAGAAACATGAGCATAAAATAGTATTGTAGGTACCTGCTTTCTGGCTAACGTGAACTCTGATACGGGCACTTCTCAGTCTTTGAGAAGTCTTTGACAAATTTGGCATTTCTCAAATTTGTGAAAACTCCTTAGAAGTGCTGATTGAAAAGGTATAGAATTCAGTCAAAAATGCCAAAATAAGAATCTGAGGCCATTTTTTCTCTGATTTAATTTGATTCTGTTAATTCTGTTAATATTTGTTCTTCTAAGTATTTTTCCCCTGTCATGTTTTCCTATGCCATCATTTTAGTTGTCAATACTGCTGTAACTGTGCTTTTAGAGTATCAAAAGTTTGTATTCACATATTAATTAGTTCTTGTTTTCCACATTAGAATCACCTGGGGAGCTTTTATTTTTTCCAGCTTTATTGAGATATAGTTGACAAATAAAATTATATATTTCATTTATATTATATAATAAATATATATATTATAAATTTAAGTTATACAACGTGATGATTTGATACACATACACATTGTGTAATGATTACCAAAATCAAATTAATCACCACATCCATCATCGCAGTTACCATTGTGTGTATGTGTGTGTGTGTATGTGTGTATGTGTGGTGAGGATTCTCAAGATTTACTCTTTTAGTAAATTTTAGGCAAGCAATATAGTAATTAATTCTTTTATTCAATAAATATTAACTGAATTGCCAAGCACTGTACCAAGAACTGATTTTTAAAAGATTAATAATGTCTCTGAATCTTTTTATATAGCTCTGCCTTCTAAAACCATAGTGATATTTCTTAAACCCTTCTTAGGTGCAAAAAAATAAAGAAACAAAACCAATCAGGATATAGAAGGAACTGAGACTGAATTACAAACACTAAAAAAATGAATAACATAAGCACACTGCAAGGATGGAGATGAAAATAACGGACTTAATTAACTCTGAAAAACAATATCTTAATCAGATACTGTCAGGCTAAAGACAAAAAGAACTATCCATAAATACTGTGCTTTATTTAGTAAATGTGTTTTTCATTTAGTGTTTACCGTAATTCAACAAATAAGTAAATAGATTATTAAAAATCACAGCCAAATTTTTTGCTGTTGGAAAAAGGAGTTACAAACAAGGAAAAAGGAAATGTTAAAATGAACCATGTGGTGTTGGATTGGAATCCAAGGTATCAATATGGAATCATCATCATCATCACCATATATATACATAAATATACACACATATACATATATGTTTACATACAGAAACATAGATGGTAGAGATGGTATTGATGGGTATATATGCATGGTTTACACATATATAATTTTGTAGTTCTGTCTGCTGGGAGGGCCTGGAAGCAATGATACCCAGTCTCAATGAGCACACCTAGTGCCCAGATCTTGGTTTCTAAACACCATCCTCCAGCAAAAGAAACCAGAGCTCCTTGGATAAGTGGCAGGGCAGGGAAAGCAAAATACAAGGGGAGTCTGAAAAAATTTATGGAGCCAGAAAGTAGGAAAATGCTCAGAATAAGATGGAGGCACATCAAGAGAAAACAAAAGCCAACCTGAGGAGCTCCTTATGAATAAGTTAGAACAATTTGAGCAATAAAATAAATTTTGATGCCACTGGATTTTGTCCATAGAATAAAATAAACATTCATGCGTTCATGCTGATATATTAATAAATATATAATTGAATAAATAAATAAATGTCTAAGAAGAGTTCATTCTTCCTTTTCTTTTTTTATTTTTGGTTTTTAATAGAATTTTTCTCTTTTATTTTTATTTGATACATAGTAGTTGTATATATTTATGGGATACAGAGTGATATTCCAATACATGTATATAATGTATAATCAAATAGGACAATAGCATATAGGAAATAGCAATAGCAAATAGGACAATAGCATATCCATCACCTCAAGCATTTACTATTTCTTTGTGTTGTGAACACTCAAAATGCTTCCTTCTAGCTTTCTGAAAATATACAATAAATTATAGTCAACCATATTCACCCTACAGTGCTGCATAACACCAGAACTCATTCCCCTTATCAAGCTGTGATTTTGTGTCCACTAACCAACCTCTCCCATCCTCCTCTCCCACCCACTTCCTAGTTTCTAATTCCCACAATTCTACTCTTTGCTTCATGTGCTCAAAAAATTTTTTAGCTCCCACATGTGAGCAAGACATTAGGTATTTATCTTTCTGTGCCTGACTAATTTCACTTAACATAATGTCCTCCAGGCTCATTCAAGTTGCCTCGAATGACAGGACTTCATTTTTTTCTATGGCTGAAAAGTATTCCATTGGGTATATATATCACATTTCTTTATCCATTCATCTGTTGATGGGCATTTTTTCCATATCTTAACTTGATTCCATGTCTTAGCTATTGTGAGTAGTGGTGCAATAAACACAGGGTTCAGGTATCCTTTTGATATGCTGATTTCCTTTCCTTTGGACAAATACCCAGTGGTGAGATTGCTGGATCATATGGTAGTTCTATTTTTACTTTTTTGAGAAACTTCCATACTCATTTCCATAATGGCCAAGACAGCTAGCTCTTCCTTATAGAATTCCAATGAATAAATGTGGAAGGAAAGAAGGCAGTACAAAATCACCATTAGGCAAATATTACAGTAATACTTGTTGCAGACAAGATACCCAGGTGGATGTTATAATCAGCGGGCAAAAGTCTGAGGATTTGTAAAGTCTCAAAGTATCTCCCCTAAGATATTTATTACCTACGAAGGAAAAGATAGTAACTCTACAGTGGAAAAACCTTGCAAACACCACTATAACCGAGCAGATCAAAGTTAAAATCACCAGTAATAAGAATCGGCATCCAAAACCCCTTGATATGAGAAGGCACAGCATCATTTCTGGAAGTATCCTTACCAAAAACACACAACTTCACTCCAATCATAAGAAAGCATCAGAAGTCCAAACAGAGGGATACTCCTCATCATAAGGAGTACACTTCAAGAGAGTCAAGGTCTTAAAAGACTTGGAAACAGTGTGAAATTTACCGGCTAGAGAAGAGGAAGGAAAATTAACAACTGGATGCAACGTGGCATTCTGGTTAAGATCCTGGAATGGAAAAAAAACATTAGAGGAAAAACTGTTGAAATTGGAATTGTGTCTGTGTTCATTTCCTGGTTTTCATCATTGTGCCATGATTATGTAAGATGTTAACATTAATGGGAAAAAATAGTGGAGGAAATTGGGGATTAGGACGCCTCACCTACATAGCCCATGGCCACTGCCATCTGCTCTTCACCCTCTTTTCTCATAGCACTTACCGTCTTCTAGCACAGATAACGTACTTACCTATCGTATGTATTGTTTACTGTGTGCTTCCGACTAGAGACAAGTTCCTGGAGGAGGGTCTTTGTTTTGTTTACTGGCTTATCCTGAGATCCTTCAGCGCTGTCTGGCACAATGCGAGCAATCAATAGATATATGTGTTTGATAAATAAGTGAGAAAATATTTGGAAAAGAATAAATACAAGAGAGCACAGTATATAGAAGATGCCGCAAACTCAAACGCCCTCAGGGTGTGGCCAGCTGCCTGAAATAGGTGAAGGGAGGGTCTGTTTTCTTCCCTGGTGTAGCTCATGTGGCCCAAACGATGCCTACTGTAGAGAAGATAATAAATATTTGTTAAAAGAATTAATATGAAATATTTTGTATTCATTGGATGCCAAATTATACATCTGAAATTTTAGTAGTGTTTTCATTGTGTAAAGGTCACTGTATTAACTTATACAACATTAAAGGTGGATAGAATTTACTGGCCCTTGCAAAGATACTCTAGATAATACTCTTTTATCTGCTTTACACTAAAAATTTCAAATTTCACTGTTTTTTCAATTAAAAAAACTTTGTTAGAAGAAAAAGATATTTCTCAAATATGCTGCACCAAGATGTATATCATAAATTGCTGATGGCAATATTAATTGCTACTACCTTTCTAGAAGGCAATTTGACACTATGTAAAAGATCCTTAAAAAATATGCTTAAGTTTTCATAAAACAATTCCTCTTCTGGAATGTGTCTTCCAATCTAGATGAAATAAATAATGGAGAAATAAATAATAACACATCTGAATTATAGACTATTTTGCAAGTACTAAAATGCATGTTTATGAAGAGCTCTTAATACCATGGGAAAGTGCTTGTATTAGAATGTTAAGTGAAGACGAAAAGGGTATAAAATTTTATAGGTAGTATTATCACAATAATGTAAAATATGATTTCAAAAATTGAAATATGTACATACATAAACTCTGGAATTTTTTTCCTGCTTCTTTACGCTTTCACTTACTTTTCGTTCTGTCTATAATTAACATACAATGCTTTTAGAATCAGAAAAGATGCCAATAATAAAATATAAAAACACTGAATTGATTAATCCTAAAAATATTATGAAATAAACAAAGAAAAAGTCAAATGTCAAAATAAAACTTGTTTAAAAACTTACAGTATTACCAGGATAAATGCTAAATGGATCTAAGACCTCAATGTAACAAATAAAACCAGAGAATTACTAAAAGAAAACCTAGGCTAAGTCCTTTATACTCTGCAATGGGGACAACTTTTCTAATTGGTAGTATTACTCAAAGCCTAGAAGCAATATAAAAATGATAAATTTAAATGCATTAAAAAGAACACCATAAGCAAATAACAACAGCAATACCAACAAAAGACAAATGGTGGGGAGTATTTACAACTTTTATTATAAAGGGCCAATTTCCCTAATATATAAGGGCCTCTTAAAACCGAGAGGAAAAACAGCAAAACCTTATATAAAAATAAGCATGAAAAGTGACCGTGCAGTTTATAGAAAAAGATATACAAATGGCTCTGAAACACATGAAAAAATTCTCAACTTCTTCATAATGAGAGGACTGCAAATTAAAACTACGCCGAGATACCATTTCTTACCTATTAGCTGGCAGAAACCCGAAAGCTTTGATATCACTCTGGGGGTGTGGGGACAGGCCCTCTCATATATTGCTGGTGGGATGCAAAACACATCTTTATGGAGGAGAATTTGGCAATATCTTCCAAAGTTACACATGCGTTTACCCTTTGGTCTAGCAATCTTATCTCTAAGAATCTCATCTGAAGACAAAGCTCCATAAATATACACCATGTGCACATGGTTATTCCCTGCAGTATTATTTAATAGTTGAAGATTGGAAATAGCCTGTGTGTCCATCAATAGGGGACTGGCTGAATCTTCTGTGCAAGAGATAACTTTGCAGCCATGAAAGAGGATGATAAACAGATAACAGAGAGTTCTCCAGGATATATGGTTAAATGAAAAAAAAATCAAGATGCAGAATTGTATGTGTAGCATATATGCACTACCTTTTATGTAAGAAAGAAGGAAGAATGAGAATATTTATGCATAGTAGCTTTCTTTTCTAAAAATAAATACAGGAAGGATAAACTGCAACAGGATGAAAATGTTTTTTTATAGGTAGAGAGGCTGGGGATGGAGTAGGACTTCTTTAAGGATACATTTTTATATTGACTTTTGAACTCTGTTATTGTTTTACATATTCTAAAAATAAACATGTCAAATGGGAAAAACAAACTTTAAAATTGAATCACAGCAGAAACAAATGAACCTAACTATATATCACATTGATCTCATAACTGTACAGAGAAAAGAATTTTTCAGAGAAACTTTCAAATACAATATGGTATTTCAAATGTAGTATTCTGTATACCTTAATGGGAAATGTTTAAAGGACAAAACAAACCATAAATAAAGCTTAAACTTGACTCAGATTTACTGAGAGAGAAAGAGACAAACGGACAGTCAGAAACAGACAGGGAAATAAAGCAAATGTGGCAAATATTAAAAATGTTTGGATATATGTGGAGGTTGTGCTGTTTATTGTACTACTTTTTTCTGGTTTTCTGTAAGTTTCAAATTTTTAAAAAAATAGCTTGGCATGGTGACTCATGTCTGTAATCCCAGCACTTTGGGAGGCTGAGATGGGAGAATCACTTGAGAATAGGAGATTGAAATCGGCCTGGGCAACATAGCAAGACCCCATCCACACACACACACACACACACACACACACACACACACACACACACACAATTTACAGCATTTGTTAGCACTGGCATGGGTATTAGAAGATCTGGGCTTCAGGACTTAAAGAGGCCACTTATTGGCTTTGTGAACTGAATAAGTCATTTCACTTTCTTTTTCAGTAAAGTGTGGATTTGGAATTCCAGGCTATCCTGAGTCCTTCTGGCTCTGAAGGTGTGATTCTATGACCCACAAGTCAACCTCTCACAACACTGAAAAAGTCAACTCCAACATAAATTACATTACATCAAGGCCCACAGAGAGAAGTTAGCAGTTTCTAAAAACATTTGCTTCTTTCTTTTTAAAAAAATTGTGACTATAACACTTAATATGAGATTTACCCCCTGAACAGATTTTTAGGTGTTAATACAATATTGCAGTAAACCTCTAGAACTTAATCATCTCGCATAACTGAAACTTTCCATTAGTTGAATAGCAGCTCCTCATTTCCCCTTTTCCCAGCCCTATTTTTTTTTCAACAATTCCACCAAGCACTTCACAAAACACCTGATCGTTTGAGATCTTTGACCCACTGCTTGTGATAAGTCCTATCCTGCCAAACACTACCAGAAGTGGAGAAACTCCAAAAAGGTGTTCTTGGTAAGGGTTGCTCCTAAATTCTCATAAGCAAGTGAAAGACGAAACAAACCAACGTCAAAGAGTTAAAAGTTATCTCGCAAGAATGAAAATGTTTAGTATACAGATATTCCTTAATATTTTAATTAAATATAATCTTTCTTGTTTGTTGAACTTCTAAGTAACTTTTTGGTAAATCAGCTTGTCAACTCACACATACACATGCATGTATTATTTAAAGCAGGACTATAGATTTTTATTTAAACTTTTCAATAGCTAGTGTAGAAGTCCAAAAGGAACATCCATTGAAATTATCTGCTTAATTCTCCTTTTATTTGGATATAATTACATGTTATTACTCTTTCATGGAATCAAACTGCATGTGTGTTGTATGTCTGTGCTTGTGTGTGTACAGGCAACAGGAAGAATGCTCTTGTTGGTAGCAGCTGTGTTATTCTTAGAATGTTCATTCATTCCTTCATTCGTTTGAGTCACATTTATCAAGCTCCTACTATGTGCCAGACACTACACTAAGCCTTGGGGAACAATATTGGGGAGCACTGCATTGCCTAGTGGGGGGACACTTTGACTGAGAACTTGGGTAGAGTTGGCCTAACAGGTGCTCTCAGGAAAGCTCTGCCCAGCTGCTCCTGTCAGATGCAGGCTGTGAACCAGTGCAGAGGCTGGGGTGGTTGGGGAGGGGTGACTTTCTCCCCAAATGTGTGAAGAGATACATCTAGGGGCCCCGTCACGCTGCTGGCTTCTGGTTTGCCAAGTCCAACCAGAGCTGAAGTTCTGATTCTCTGCTTTCATCATGTAACTCGCCACTTCTTCGAGACTCAGTTTCCTGTCTAGCAAAATGGGATGAGGATTTAATAAAATGAAATAATGCGAGTAAAGCATCTGGCGTGCTGCTTATCCCAAAGCGAGGGAGAAAGTCAGCACTTATTTCTGAAAATGCTCAAGCTAACTCCAACTATGCTTTTATTTCATTTATTCTTTACCACCACCCTATGAGATAGGTGTTGTTAATATTATCCTCATGTTACAAATAAGGAAATTAAGGTTCAGAGAATTGGGGAAACCTGTCTGAGGTCACGCAACAAGTAGGTGTGGATCAAGAATTCAAACCCAAGGCTGTCCGAGCCCACATTTTATGTTCTTAGCTTTTATGCCATGATGGTCCTGGGGAGGGGAAGGTCTGAAAATGGTGCTTTGTTCCCTGACCCAAAGGACCGCATTGACATGCACGGCTTTGGCTTTTGATAGTCTTGGTTCATTACCACTTCATATTTCTGAACATTATTTCTGTAATCTAGGGTTGCAAACTCTTCCTGGGGCGGATTGTCGTAGTCTTCCCCACCCACTGCTATCCTACACCTGGCCCGATATCCTCATGACGCTACCTGCTTCTCCCCTTTGAAATCTCAACTTACGGCCTTTGCATAAGTCGTTTAGATTTTTTATGTTTATTCTTTAAAAAAAGACCTGATGTGTCCTCAAAAAGACTTATAACCTTTATTCACACAGAAAATAAAAACCTGGAAAAAACCCAAATGTCTACCAACAGATGAACAGATTAAACAATTTTGGTAACATTCACATCACGGAATACTGCTCAGCAATCAAAAAAAAAAAAACCAAACTACTGATATACATAGTAACATGCACGAATTTTTAAAAACATTTTGCTGAATGAAAGAATCCAGACGCAAGAGAGTACAGACTATATGATTCCATTTATACAACATTCTAATCTGTAGTGGCAGAAAACAGACCAGGGGTTCCCTGGCGCTGGAAAGTGGGATGGATGGCGGGGACTGAGCACGAGGGACACCAGGAGGTTTTTGGTGTGACAGAAATGTGTGTTATATCTTGATTGTATCTTGGATACACAATTGTCTGCATTTGTCAAATCTCATTAAACTACATACTTAAAATAGATGCACTGAATTATATGTCAATTAGGTTTTGCTAAAGTTGAATTTTGTTTTTGAGACAGAGTCTTGCTCTGTCTCCCAGGCTAGAGTGCAGTGGTGTCATCATAGCTCACAGCAACCTCAACGTTCTGGGCTCAAGTGATCCTCCTGCCTCAGCCTTCCGAGGAGCTGGGACGGCAGGTGCGCACCACCACACCTGGCTAATTTTTTATAGAGACGGGGTCTTGCTATGTTGCTCAGGCTGGTCTCAAACTCCTGGCCTCAGGTGATCCTCACTCCTCAGCATCCCAAAATTCTAGGATTACAGGCGTAAGCCACTGCACCTGGCCAAATTTTTTTTAAAGCACTCTTGTGTCTATTTTTCTTTTTATTCCCACCTCCTGCCACAATCATGCGTGGAGTTTGTGGCTGGTATGTTGTGAAGGTGTTCTGAGGAGACTGGGTGTCAGAGTCGCCAAGTCCTCCAACCCAGATCTTTCTGGGAAAGATCAGATGCGTCTGTTTGGAAGTCAGCCCTGTTTTTCCATCACCAAGGGGATTGCTGCGGAACGCCGCCCCCAAAGTTCATTATCTCAGCACTTAATGTTTTGTTTTTGTTTTTTCAAAATACAGAAAAGTAATTAGAAGACATGATGAGCAATAACCTCTGTGCCAAATTACCTTGTTTTAATTTGATGGTGCTTTTGAATTGTTCAAGCTCAAATAATTAATTTTAAAACTGCCAGTGTCTTGATAGGATTTTTTTTTGGAATGTGCATGCCAAGTATTATAAGGAATGTTTTTCACGGTAAAATCTTAACCCTCTAAGACACACAATGACCACCGGACCACTGATCTGCTTCAAATATTCGAAAGATAATAAGCCACAAGCTCACAGGAGGCAATTATTGCCTGGCCAACCTCTAGCAGTGGAGGTTTGACTATTTCTTTAGTGACATTTATAAAACCTCATTGCTTTAATCAGATCATAAGAAGACTGAATCAGGTTTCAGATTCACTCGGGGTTGATATTTGAGCTCATTCCTGAAAGGCCTCAGGAGCACTAAAGCACTGAAGTGAAACCATGGAAATTAGGGATTTGGATAGGAGAATCGTGAACTTTGGTAAAGAAAACATTCCCCATCGAGGGTGCTCATGGAACCAGCTTTGCCGAAACCTACTAAGATTAATGAAGGTAAAAGTAAGGAAAACACCATGAATCTTGTTTTCTCTGGGAAGAAAGAAGAAAAAGGGGGGGGAGGGGAAGATCAAGCTCATTTACACCCTTAACTTTGTCATTACAGCCCCACGAGGAGGGGGCAGCACCATGCTCCTTTCCACCCAGCGCAGAGAGAATGAGCCGTCCAGTTCTTTCCACCGCTGCGGATAGGATTCGCCTTTGGAATAGTCGGCCTGTCGGAATGAAACTGGAGCAGAATTCCAGGCCATCTTTTACAAATGTTTGTTCTCCACAAGGGCAGGGTGACTTCCTAAGTGGGTAAGCTGGCTGAAGATCTGAGCTGAGCTTTAAAAAGAGACTCAGGCCTGCCCTTGAACTGCGGGAGCTGCGCACGGCAGCAGGCACGTGGTCCGCCCTGGCTTGGCGCCCTGACGTGGAACCCAACACAAAGCTGTTCCAGAAAGGTCCTGGTGCGCCCAAAACACAGGCCTCACGTCTACCTCTCAGTCTCAGCCATTTTCGGTAAGAACAGGCAGGGGACAAGGCTTTTTAGAGTAGATTTTTGCTTATTCAACCTTAGAGGATGGCCTCAAAACCCCCAGACAGCACCATTAACTAAAAAAGTGGTGGCCAAGTTTTAATCTCTTCTATAACAGAGCTGATGACCTCTGGGGCATTTCATGGAAAGCGGATCTGTAAGCCACATAGAATCATTAAACTTTCAGACTAACTGTTTATGTTTCATACCTGGCCTGGGCCTGGCATGGGGTGGGCGGCGCTCAAGGAGTGATGGCTGAATTTGTAGATTTGGTTTTGAATTCCTTGCCCCCATGCCTCCAGGCCATGTCTTCCTCTCTTTTCAAATGGTATCCATTTTTTAATGTCTAGATCAAGCACAGTTACAAAGATGTGTGTTTTTGGAAATTGTGGTAATAGTTGGGGTTCCCAGTAGAAATTTCGGATAGCCCCAGGGCTTTGATGTGACGTGCTAATGGGATGGAAGAGACCGTTTCATCTTTTGGTATTGGTACATGCCCCAAATCTGAGCCTTTCTAAGGATGGGTAAGTTGATGCCAGATAAGGAGAAAACAGTCCTACTTATGATAGTCTATTCCGTTGTTAGAGCAGTTTGTTCTAGCATGGGGTTCAGAAATCTCTGACATGTTACTTCACAAAAATCATAAGATCCACAGAGGTGATAAAAATCACAGAGTTGAATGTCTTTTATGGAGTTAGTGAGAATCGACTGAGGAGTCTCTGCTCAGATATTTACAGCCTCTATCTAAATAAATCGCTATCTTGGTTTCTAGTGGTGAATGCCTTTGTGTTCTACCAAGACTTCTTAAAATCATGAACTGAACTCTTTTTTTGTCTGTTTTCATGCCAGGTGTAAGAATGGCTTAATTTAAAAAGAACCTCAGCAGGATGCATTGACACTCTTATCTTTGGTTTTTGTTTTGAATGTTCTCACCTCTTTAAGAACTCATGAATATTTGGCTTTGATTACTCTACACTGCCAAACCTACCAATTTTTGATGTGCTCAGAACCCCATGTCTTTATTGAGTCTACCTTCTCAACAGATAAAGAGGCATTAACATATTCTGTAGCTGACTACATTCTGTTTTCTATTCATCGTAACTAATTCAGAAAAAGCTAACTTTAAATGACCTTTGCTAGCTTGATGGTCTTGGAGTCTTCTTTGGCTCCTCCAAATCATCAAGCCTGTCCCATGCTATGTCACCAAGCACAATTGAGCAGCTTTCTCAGGAGGTGGATGAGTCTCCTTAGACAGGGGGCCTATCACAAGTTGAATCCACCCCAGAGGATCCGTCAAGCTGGGGATAGAGCAGAAGCAATGTTAGACTGAGTGGTCTGAGGGGGTGACTTTTGAAGGCCCAAGACAAAGGAATTCTCTGGAGAGAAAATAGCATGTGCAAAGGTCCTGAGGTGCAAATATGCTTTACATGGACAAAAAATAGAAAAGGGGCAGTGGGACTGGTGTATGGTGAGTGAGAGGTCACATGGAACAAACCAATCTAAATAAGTTTTCTTCTTAATACCCAAGTCTCTCCTCCATACCTTGGTATAAATGATGGCACCAGCAATGGCAAGACTGACAATTTTACACTCAGGTTGGGGGTCCCCGAGACAGTGGTTGGGTCAAAATCCTATTTCTGGACTTCCTGAACTGACTAATCTTTAGCTTGTGGTTGTTTAAATAAAGTTTCTCTACTCTTGGTCTCACTTCTGGGTTGTCCCTTTGCATTCTGATATCTGCCTTCCTTCCCTCTTCCACCCTCGGCCACCCTGGGCTTCCAGCATCCCTGCAGTGTTCACAGTCCAGAAAGACTCAGGCCAGTTTGTACCTCTCTCGCTCACTGCAACCTCAAACTCCTGGGCTCAAGCGATCCTTCTGCCTCAGCCTCCCAAGTAGCTGGGACTACAGGTGCATGCCACAATACCTGGCTAATTTTTCTAATTTTGGTAGAAATGGAGTCTCACTCTTGCTCAGGCTGGTCTCAAACTCCTGAGCTCAAGCAACCTCCCGCCTCGGCCTCCCAGAGTGCTAGGATTACAGGCGTGAGCCACCATGCTCGGCCAAGAGCTTCCTGATTGTGACCCAGCCAGTCATATTTCTGAATATTAACTCTCCGTTTCCCTAACATCTGTTGGTTTCTACCCTTTGTCCAGTTTCCACTTCCGCATTCTTTCCTTCTAGCTCCACACTGCTAGAGCTGCATAAATACTCTGCCTGGTCCATCCTGAGTCTAGATCCTGCACTCTAACACCTTTACAGAGGCCTCATGCCTGGAGCTCACTTCCCCACCCTCAGGACCAGACAGATGGCAAGACACTTAGAAAACCAACGTTGGCTTGCAGGCACTGCTGGAATCAGGATGAGGAATTTGGGCTGCAACATCTGAATATGTTCTCAGAAATAATCTGCGCGGCCGGGCGCGGTGGCTCACGCCTTTAATCCTAGCACTCTGGGAGGCCGAGGCGGGCGGATTGTTTGAGTTCAGGAGTTCGAAACCAGGCTGAGCAAGAGCGAGATCCCGTCTTTATCAAAAATAGAAAGAAATTAATTGG
>CAUYSK010004474.1:0-10205 GCA_963575035.1 Avahi laniger | reverse complement strand
GGCATGCGCCACCATGCCCAGCTAATTTTTTCTATATATTTTTAGTTGTCCAATTAATTTCTTTCTATTTTTAGTAGAGACGGGGTCTCGCTCTTGCTCAGGCTGGTTTCCAACTCCTGAGCTCAAACAATCCGCCCGCCTTGGCCTCCCAGAGTGCTAGGATTACAGGCGTGAGCCACCGCGCCTGGCCGTTCTGCTCTTTTTGAGTGAAATGTTTTTACAAATGTCATTGAGGTCAAGTTGGTTGATCATGTTGTTCAGGTCTTCTATATGATTTTCTTACTGATTTTCTGCCTGCTTGTTCTATTAATAAACGAGAGAAGTGATGAAATCTCCAATGACAATTGTGAATTTGTTTTTTCTCCTTTCAGTTCTATTGTTTTCTCCTTATGTAATTTGTACCTCTGTAATTCAACATATATACGTTTAGAATTTATCTTTTCCTGGAAAACTGACTCTTTTATTGTTATATAATCTGTCTCTATCCTTGATTGTATTCTTTGTTCTGATGTCCACTTCATTTGATACCAATAGTAATTTAAGCTTTTTGTTAATGTTTGTATGCTGTGTCTTTTCCTCACCATTTAGCCTACATAGGCCTTTATATTTAAAGTGTGTTTCTGGTAGACAGCATATCGTTGGATCCTGCTTTTCCATTCAGTCTTACAATCTGTCTTTTCACTGGTATACTTAGACCATTCACATTTGATGTAATTTTTATATAGTTGGATTAAAATCTATCCATCCTCTTAACTCTTTTCTAATTGTTCCATCCATTCTTTGGTTTTTGTTCCCTCTCTTTCTGCCTTTTTGTTTTGTTTTTTGATATTTAATGATTTTATTTTGTCCTATTATTATTTACATCTCTTTTTAAACATTTTAGTGGTGACTACTTTAGGGTCTATAATACAACTTTAATGAATGCATCTTTAATTAATCAGAATATCCCTTCAAATAATACCACTTAACATAATATATTCCCATTTTCTCCCAAGCATCCTCTATGTTTCTGTCCTATTTCATTTTTACATGCTTTAATACAGCCAGTTACCATTTGGATAAATTTTAAAAATTATTTTACCTTCATTTATTCCATTTCCATATCTCTTCATTTCTTTGTGTATCTCCAAGTATCTGTTGTGTTACATATTCCTTGTGCTTGAAGAACTCATTTAACATTTCTTATAGAGTAGGTCTTCTGATAATATATTCTCTCAGTTTTGTTTCTGTCAGAAAGTCTTCATTTCTCTATCAATTTGAAAGGTATTTCCATGAACTATTCTATGAAGACAGTTTTTCTTTCAGCACTTTAAAGGTGTTATTACATAGTTGTCTGGATTGCAATGTTTCTGATAATTCTGCTCTAATTCTTATCTTTGTTCCTCTCCACTGCCTTCCTTCAAAATTTTCTGTCTTTGGCAGTTTGAACATGGTACGTCTAGGGGTGTGTGTGTGCGCACTTCTAGTATTTACTTCTTTTGGTGTTCTCCAAGCTTCATAGATTTGTGTTGTGGGGTCATTAATTTTGGAAACTTATTAGCCATTACTTTTTCAAATATTTCTTCTGCCCCAGTTACTCTCTCTATGCCTCCTGGGATTCAATTTATGTGTGTTGAATCAATGGCTATTTCCACACAGCTCTTGGATTCCCTGTTCTTTTTGTCACTGCTCCTCCCAACCCCATGTTTCAGTTTGGGTAATTTTTATTGACCTGTCTTCAAGTTCACTTATTCTCTCCTTGGCTGTGTCAAGGATATTGATGAACCTGTTGGAGACATTGTTCATCTGCTTACTGTGTTTTTCATTTCTAGTATTTCCATTTTATTGTTTCTTATAGTTTCCCTCTGTTCAAATTTCCCATCTAATCCTGGCTGTTGTGTACCTTTTCCATTAGAATCTTTAACATATTACTCATATTTTAAATTCCATGTCAGAATAACCAACAGCTATATTATTTCTGAATCTAGTTATGAGGCCTGCTGTTTCTTGGTGGGTGGGGGGTGGGGAGTTGTTAATTTTTCTTACATTTTTGTATGCCTTGTCATTGTGGGGTTTTTTCATCCTGAAAGATAGATATCTTTTGTAGGACAGTAGAAACAGAAGTAAACAGATTTAATTACTGGAAACAGCAAGTCTTTCCTTCTATTGAGCCTTTAATGTATGGGGAGGGCTTGCGGTAATATAGCTAAGAATTGAGTAGGTTTAAAGTTTGTTGTTGCTATGGTTAACCTAAATTCACCACAGGCTCCAAATACCACTAGTGATTCCTTATTTTTAGGGAGAGGGCTAATTTTCACAAGAGATTAACAAGAGTTAATCTCAATGTTTAGGTTACCTTCAGGTTTAAGTGCTACCTTTGGATTATGCCTCAGAGACAGTCCAGCTGTACTAAAATATTTTATTTAATAATTCATTCAAATATTATTGAGTATTTACCACTTAACTATGTGTTAGTCACCATACTAAATGCTAGAAATTTTATCTCCCCAGATACTCTACCTTCTGTCATTATTTTATGCATCTATACATTTCTCTTTGTCATTAATAGCCTTCCAACTTTGTATGCCTAGTAAATTCTTGTTATTCCTTTAGTATAATAGGTAACAGTATTAATTACCACCTCCAAAAAGCAATCTCCAAATTCTACATCACCATGGATTTTATCATCCTCTTCTCTGTGCTACCTGTACATCTTATACATATTTCTGTATTTTATTAACTTGTATTCCCTGGTAAACTGTATGTGCCTGTGGGCAAGAACACTGTCTTATAGGTTTATATATCCCTGAGGTTTACCAGTGATTGGTTCATGGTAGCTACATGCACAACAAATGTGCACATGAGGCCAGGCATGGTGGTGGCTCATGCCTGTGACCCCCAGCATTTTGGGAGGCCAAGGCAAGAGGATCGCTTGAGGCCAAGAGTTCAAGACCAGCCTGGTCAACATAGTGAGACCCCCATCTGTTAAAAAAAAATTCTTTTCTTTAAATGTTCAGGTGAAATGTTTGCTAAAGGAGACCTACAAATCCATAGGCATCCCTTAAAAGCAAAATGTTTCCATAATGGGCTCTCCTACACCAGTCTAGTGATAAAACATTATTTTTGGTCAGTTAAGTTTCAGGATTTCAAAAAACACCCTTGCCTTTATTCTTAGTTTGGATGCTATTTTTAAAACTCACATAATACAAAAGAATTAAAATTGATAATAATGGTTTCATTCCTTTAGAAAATAACTGAGTTCCTAGTAGTTGGGAACACACATGAGCCTGGAGTTACTTTACCTTTACAACATCCTCACAGATGTCTCTAAGAGCTGAAGAAGAGGAGTTGTGAGGGAATGTGCAAATGAGATGAAGTGAGGATTTCTGACTAGGTAAAAAATAAGGCAGCAAGGATAAGCCATTCTCACAATCAATTCCATGTTAGATTGTCTATAACAGTGCACTGCCATTCTCATGCACTCTTTTAATCCCCCAAAGGGACAAGAAATGCAATAGGCAATCAGCTAAGACTGAGGAAATAGGTGACTGTGGGCAGGGCATCCTCTGTTCCTCCCCACTCTTCAGGTGTGACTGTGTCACCACTGATCTGGAACCAACATCTACAGCAGGTTGGCAGAGGAATTAACAAAGTAGATGATGTGTGTAGAAGGGGAGGGAGAAAAGACATGCCTCTCCATGAGCCTTCTCTGTACTGTTTGCTCACCCATTTGCTCCAAGTGGTGGAGATTCTTTTTACACTTACTTTACAGATCTGAAGGACAAGTTTAAATGGGAAATTGGTTGTTCTAGTATCCTGCATGCATGCTCACACCTCACAATTTTGGTTGTTGTTTTCTCAGTTGTGGTCCAAGTTAGAATGACATAGCCCATGTGATCATATACTCCATGAAGTCATCTTAACAAGATACAGGTGTTCGCAAAATAGCTCTTACAGAAGGAAAACTAACACAGAAGAGCCCAACTCTCACAGAATTCTGATTTTATTTCTTACATATTTGGCACAAATAAGAAAGAGGGACTCAAAGCTACCACGTATGGTGAACAGCTGAAGGAACAGGAAAAGAGCTCAGTATACAAATCTAGGGTTTCCCCCATGTATTAGCTCTGCCTGCCATAACAAATACCACAGACTGGGTGGCTTAAGCAGCAGGAATGTACTTCTCACAGTTCTGGAGCCTGGAAGTCCACGATGTCAGGTTCTGGAGAGGGCTGTCTTCCTGATTTGCAGACAGCTGCTTTCTTGCTGTGTCCTCACGTGGCACACAGAGGGCAAGCTCTCTGATGTTCCCTCTTATAAAGGCACTAATCCCATCATGAGGACCCCACCCTCATGACCTCATTGAACATTAATTGCCTCCCATAGGCCTGATTTACAAATAACATTACATTGGGGGTTAGGGCTTCAACATATAAATCTTTGGGGGACACAAACATTCAGTCCATAAGAATTTATATTTCACCAATCACTTATTGCACACAAGTACTATTACATGAAAATATCAATGTTTCTTCATATAAATATAGACGATTTATCTTCAAAGAAAACATTCACAATTTCTGTCGGCTCTGAAGTTCCTTGTTCTGCAGGATATCCTGGTTCTTTTTCTGTTAGCCTGTCTCAGCCATGTTAGATTTTCACATCATGAAGATTATATATCATCATAAACATGGAGACAGTATGGAAGAACTCTACTGCTACACACCATTATGAATGATGTCTTCATCTACCTGAAGACTCATTCTTATTTATTCTCAATGACAAGTTTCTGTCAGCTGAAAGTGGCACCCTATTTTGCCAGGAAGACCCTTCTATTTGATATGTCTAGCTCTGAAGAACAGACTCAAAAGTTTCTTCAAGTGACGTCAAATGAGGCTCAAAAGCCCCACTCATAAAAATGGACTTCACAATTCTACTTTGTTGTACGTGACGAATGAAGTATCTTTAAAACTACACTGGAAGTAAGATATTAGTAATTCTTATCAAGTGAAAAATGGTCTTCACTCACAATGAATAATCCAATATGCTGGACTTTCTGTGGACAATTTCAAATCCTGAGGTCAAAAGTCATGAATGACTTTTGCTTTCTGTCTCTTAAAGTGGGACGTACCATGAAATGGTCCCATATAGACAAAATTTCTGTTATAGACAAATACATTTTCCCCATACCTCTGCCTCTTTGATAGCCTCATTCTTCACTTTTATAGATTTAAAACAACCTTAGGGTTTTTCTTCAGAATGTGTATTCTGGTGTCGAATCAGGGAGGAGCTCCGACTGTATGCCTTCCCACATTTACTACACTCATAGGGTTTCTCTGAAGAATGACTTCTCTGATGTCGGATAAGGTCGGAGCCACTGCTAAATGCCTTCCCACATTCATTACATTCATAGGGTTTCTCTCCAGTATGACTTCTTTCGTGTAGAATAAGGGATGTGCGCTGACTAAAGGCTTTCCCGCATGTTTTACACGTATACGGCTTCTCTCCAGTGTGAATTCTTTCATGTTGGGCAAGGTGTGCACTCTGGCTGAAGGCCTTGCCACACTGATCACATTCGTAGGGTCTGTCTTCAGTGTGAATTCTCTTATGTCGAGTAAGAGATATTCGGTGACTGAAGGCCTTCCCACATTCCTCACACTGATAGGGTTTTTCTCCCGTATGAATTCTCTGATGTTCAATAAGAAATGACTGGCGGCCAAAAACTTTACTACATTTATTACACTTGAAAGGTTTGTCTTCAGAATGAATATTCTGATGTATTTTAAGGTTTGCAGTTCCAGAAAACATCTTCCCACATTCCTTACACTCAAATCGTTTCTTTTTCTTTGCATGAACTTTCTGGTGTTGAATGAGGGATGAATACCGATTACAGACCTTCTCACATTTATTGCATCTGTATCGTTTCTTTCCATTGTGAATTCTTAGATGCAGAATAAGGGTTGAAAGTCGCCTGAAGATCTTCTTACATTTATCACATTTGTAGGGTTTCTTTGAAGTGTGAATTCTCTGATGAAGCATAAGGGGTGAAATTCTATTAAAGAATTTCCCACATTTTCTGCATTTGTAAGGATTCTGTAGATGGGAACGCCTGTGCTGTAGACTCTTACTTAAGGCCTTCTCACTTTCAGGGGTTTTCTCCCTAGTGTGAATTTTTTTATGTATCACAAAGACTGATTTCTTTTTGAAGCTTCTCCCACATTGCTTGCATTTATATTTTTTCTTTCCATTGTGAATTCTCTTGTGAAGTAAAAGGGATGACATCTGACTAAAGGCTTTCCCACATTTTTTGCACTGGTGGACATTCTCGATAATGTGAATTTTCTCAGGTACACCAACAGAGAGGCTTTGACTCGAGGGCCTCCGACACTCATAGGTTTCCTTTTTATCATGAATTCTCCCATGTAGAATTAGGGTTGTTCTCTGATTGAACTTTTTTCCACATTTATCACATTCATGGCTTTTCTTTCCCTTGTGAATTCTCCGATGAAGAATGAGGGATGAAACCTGTCTGAAAACTTTTCTACAATTACTACATTCATAAGGCCGTTCCCCAGTATGAGTGTTCTGATGAAGTTTAAGAGACAAGGTTTGACTAAAGGTTTTCCCACAGTCATTACATTTTAAAGATTTCTTCCCTGAATGCCCTTTCTTGTGTTTTATTAGGACTGAATTTTTGTTGCAGCCCTTCTTTCCTGTGGGAACTTTCTGTTGTGCAGAAACTGGTTTCTGAGAGCTGCTTTGCCCAGATTTGTTGCAGTGATTTGGAGGTAACTTCTTAGACCCTGAGTCTGAAAGACATCAAGAAATTAAATGTTTCTGTTCTCCTGTGCTGAAAAACTGAAGCTTCTACAATATAAGGCAGGCATTATCATTATTAATCATAATAACAACAATAATCATAATCAAAATAATAAATTTTTGATGTCTTATTAAGGTTTCAATTTCCATACCAAAGGCTTTACAGACATATTTAATAACTGGAATTCAGAAGAGTCTATAATTTGAAAATAAATATATAAAGATTTATAGGAAAAATGTTACACTGTATATTGTACATTAAACTCCACAGGTTGTTCATCAGATAAATGTGTTTTTATTATATGAAATATCCAGAAAAGGCAAATCTATAGAGACAGAAAATTAGTGGTTGCATAGGGTTCAAGGTCCATGAGGGATCTTACTGTGCTGATAAAAATTTTCTAAAAATGGATTATGGTAATGGCTGCATATTTGATGAACTGATCAAAAATCACTGAATTATATGGCAGATGGAGATGGATTTTATGATATGTAAATTATACTTCAATAAACTTGTAAATTTTAAAAATGTATTCATAAAATCAAATTGTACAAAAACGAATCTGGTAGCACTTAGAATTGAGTACGGTCCTGTGTCGCTTACTGACAGGGATACATTCTAAGAAATGCACTGTGAGGGTAGGTGGAACAAGATGGCCAAACAGATACCTCCAACAATCATCCCTCCCCCAAAACACCAAATTCAACAACTGTCCACACAAGCCTTATTGGAAGAACCAAAAATCAGGTGAGCGATCATGCTGGCTGGTTTTAACATTATATAAAGGCAAGAGGCACTGAAGAGGCCAGAAAAGACAACGTTGCATTGCCTATGCCACCCCACCTCCCTACCCTGGCAGTGACACACAGGCACGCTGAGTGGAGAGAGAATCTGTGTGCCCAGGAGAGAGAGACTGAAGTGATTGTGGGACTTTGCATTGAAACTTAGGGCAGCCTTGGCACAGGGGAACACAGCACAGGGCAGAATTCTGCCAGTGCCCGTGGAGGGAGCATTTAGAACAGCCCAGCCAAAAGGAAATCCTATGCCCTGAAACCTGAGTTCCAGCTAGCACCGCCACCACCTGACAAAAGCAGCCTGGGGCCTGGACTAAATTCCTAAAGCAGTCAGGCCAAAAAGGCTGCAGTCCTTGGTCAATTCCTGTGGCTGTGCTGCCTCCAAGTCAGCCAACTTGAGGTGCGTGGACCCAGTGAGACACCAGCAGCTGCGGCCAAGCCAGTGCCCATATCATTAAGCCCCAGCTACAGGCAACACGGCTCGGGGAGAGTCTTCTTGCACTTTGGGAAAGGAAAGGGAAAAGTTCAGAGGACTTTGTTTTGGGTACCAGCTCATCCACAGTAAAACAAAGTACCAAACAGACTCCTGAAGCTCCTGAGTCCGGGCCTTAGTTCCTGGGAGGCATTTCTGGACCCACCCTGGGCCAGAAGGAAACTGCTGCCTTGAAGGGAAGGACCCAGTCCTGGCAGGATTCACCACCTACTGACTAAAGAGCCCTTGGGCTTTGAATAAACATCAGATGTAGCCAGGCAGCAGTCACCATGGACTTTGGGTGAGACTGCAATGGCTTCCGGAGTGACCTGGTGCTGTTGGTCATGAGGGCGTGCCTACGTCACTCCTCCCCCCAATTTCTACAGCCTCCCCCATCCCCCCCCACACACACAGGGAGAGGGGAGAGAGTGAGAGACTTTGCCTGATAATCCAGGGAATTCACCCATATCTTACTCAAGTTCACCAAGGCAGTACAGCCAGGAGTCTGCAAGAGTCATTACTACACTTGGGGCACCCCAGTGCTGACACAGCTGCAGTGACCAAAGACTTAGGTCATAACACTCAATTCCCTGTGAATATCTGGAAAGCCTTCCCAAGAAGGATGGGTTCAAACAAGATCAATTGGAAAGACTAAAATAAATACCTAACCTTCAATGAACATCCACAAGCATCAAGAACATGCAGGAAAACATGACATCACCAAACAAACTAAATCAAGTACCAGTGATTAATCCTGGAGATACAGGACCTTTCAGACAAAGAATTCAAAATAGCTGCCCTGAACATCAATGAACTTCAAGACAACACAGAGAAGGAATTCAGAAGCCTAACAGAGAAATTTAACAATGAGATTGAAATAATAAAAAAAAATCAAACACAAATTGTAGAGCTTAACAGTTGAACTGACAAACTGAGAAATGCGTCAAAGTCTCTCAACAGCAGAATTGACCAAGCAGAAGAAAGAATTGTTGAGCTTAAAGACAGTCTATTTGAAAACACACAGTCAGAAGAGAAAAAAGAGAATAAGAATAAAGCATGCCTACAAAATCTAGAAAATAGTCTCAAAAGGGCAAATCTAAGAGTTACTGGGACCTTAAAGAGGAGGTAGAGAGAGATCACGGTAGAAAGTTTACTCAAAAAATAACAAAGAACTTCCCAAACATAAAGAAAGACATCAATATTCAGGTACAAGAAGGTCATAGACACCAAGCAGATTTAATTGAAACAAGCATTTAATAATCAAGTTCCTGCAGGTCACAGATAAAGAAAAGGCCCCAACGGAAGCAAGAAAAAAGAAAAAGATGACATATAAAGGAGCTCCAATACATGTGGCAGCAGACTTCTCAGTGGAGACATTATGGCATGACATATTCGAAGTGCTGAAGAAAAAGACCTTAACCCTAGAATATCATGTCCTGCAAAACTATCCTTCAAACATGAAGGAGAAATAAAGACTTTCCCAGACAAACAAAAGCTGAGAGATTTCATCAACACCGAATCTGTCCTACAAGAAATGCTAAAAGGAGTTCTTTGATATGAAAGAAACAGACACTAATGAGCAATAAGAAATCATCTGAAGGCAAGTACTCACTGACAACAGTAAGTACACAAACACAGAATACTCTACTGCCATAATTGCAGTACATAAATTAAAAGACAAGCCTATTAAAAATAACTACAACTTTTTGAAAGATAGTATAAAAATATATGAATGGAAGTAACAAAAACTTAAAAAGCAGCAGGGGGATGGAGTTAAGGGGTAGAATTTCTGTTAGATCTCTCTTTGCTTATTTTTTTGTAAGCTAAGTTGTCGTATGCTTAAAATAATTGGTTATAAAATGTTTTTTGCAAGCCTTATGGTAACCTCAAATCAAAAAACCTACAACACATACACACACAAAAAAGTAATTAAAAAACATGAGAGAAGATCACTTTTAACAAAGGAAGACAGAAAGGAAGTAAAGAAGAAAGTGAGAGCCACAAAACAACCAGAAATCAAGTGACAACATGACAGTAGCCCTTACCTATCAATGATAACATTGAACGTGAATGGACTAAACTCTCCAATCAAAAACTAGTGTCTGAATGGATTAAAAAAACAAGAGCGAACCATATGTTG